>OMKY01051312.1:8385-36409 GCA_900302395.1 Bregmaceros cantori | reverse complement strand
AAAATCTGCCGACGTCCCCAGCCTTGATATGCCTTACGCGGTCACGTGCATTGGTCTGGTCTTGCTAGGACTGTGGCAGTTGAAACTTATGTCCACTGGGTGGCGCCAGTCTCCTACTTTTATTGAGCCGTAGGACTGGCTCAAGAGCACACTGGGACGATAATTTGACTGAACATCTTGACTTTATTTAATATTTCAAACTTTAGCGGCCACCACTGGTTGTGGCCCCTAGCTATGTAATTTAATAATAACTTATAATAATGTATCACGTTCGCTATAGCCCCAGTGAAGTCATTGTTTTATCACCCAGCTTTTCATTGCCTGACGACTTTTTTTCAGCCCTCCATCTATTTCGAATGAACTGCACATCTGATTTTTGTTTTTAGTTGCACTCTAATCCTAACTGATATTTCAGGCCCTGCGTGACACTCATGACAGTGTTGCAGAGGAGGGACAATGCCGGGTAAGAAGAAATATATTTTTGATTTTTAAGTTTATTAAAACCAAACCTAAAATGAAAGTGTTTTTACTAGTGAAACCATTTGTTTTACAATTTGTCACCAATTGGGACTGCAATGATTTATTTAATTAGTGGATAGTTGTTAATTTCTTGGAATACAAAAGCATGAACTAGACATACTTGTTAATACATATGAAGATAATAATAATAATAATATTCTACGTTATGGAAGTGAGGATAACGTTTCTTTTAGTTGTTGGTCAAGAAGAACCTTGCCTCACCAGTCACCTCTTCAAAACCAATGCTCTTGAGTCTTCACATAGCTTGACATGTTGTCAGTAGAATATGACCAAAGTCCGTCTCTTAGTTTCTTATTAAGAAGTGTATGTTTTCAAACATTTCAGATGTATGCATAGACCCATATTAAACTTTTTTACTTTAATGCTTTTCAGCCGGAGTCTGACAAAGTGAACTTCCACTTCATTGCCTTTGTCAATGCGAAGGGGCAGCTTCATGAGCTTGGTGAGTTAAAAAATAATAATTGATCATTATTTGCATAGATAATTGGATAGTGGTATTGTACGTTCTGTGCTAATTTGTAATCAACAGCGAAGCTTGTTGCACTCCTGAGAGATTGAGCACTTGACTATGGCAACACCGACACTTGAATTTTGCTGTTTTGAGTTAAAGTTAAGCAACTTAAAATATAAAAATTAAAATTATATGTGCAACTTTTGTGGTGTTTTTGCTTTATTACAAATTGGCCCTTTGCAAAAATGTTAATAAGGAAAAAAATATATTTTTCCTTTTTTTGTCATCAGATGATCTAAGAATTGAATGTAAAAATTGCTTTTCGAAACCGTCCAGACCTATTCTAGGGCGAGGCTCAAGGACCCACAGGGTAGAGTTAAAAATAGCTGATCTGGAGCCCACTTAAAGATCACTGAGGGCAAACACTTGTATGGAACTCTGGTGACATTCTGTTAATTTAGTCCTCCATGCCGTGTGGACTATGGGCCCATTCCAGCCATTATCACTTATAGGGTTTGTGGTTTGTGGTGATTTATTAGCTTAGCATTTTATCTGCCTTTTTATACATTTTTGCACTAAATTAGTGACGAGGCTTTTGCTCAAGTATCGTGACATTGTCATCCTCTTGTCAGTTTCTTGGGCAGTATTTTATCATAAGTGTAATGAGTGTAAAATTACACTGGTGGTGCTACAGGATACGCTTCACACACAACGCAATTAAATAGGTTAGAGGCAAACGTGGTAAAGCGAGAGTTCCAGCGTGCAACGGGAGCAACGGGCTGGGAGGGAGTAACAGACTTTTAGTTTCCAAAACTTGCAATTAGCAGGGTATTTAAGCAGTCGATTGCCTACAGTAATTGGCTGTGCAGCATGTCTGTTCAATCAATGTGTGTCAAAATTTTAACACGGCTGTTTTATATCCTTTACATACGGATGTTAGAAACGCTATTCTATTATTCCTCTACTAAGTTTTGGAGGTGTATTAGCGTTGATGCTCAGTCATCAGGTACTATGATGTATGTAAAAACAATCAATGCCCCCTAAAGAAAATCTGATTTGATAAGTTTTCTACCAATAAGAATAGCAATGTCTGTATAACCAAGATTGATTTCATAAGTTGTTACTCCAGCTTTGGCCATAGCCAAACGGAGTCAAAGTACTTTGGATGTGATGATTGATTGTACGTCAAATCACTTGCAATCTGTCCTTTTTTAGATGGAAGAATGGAGGGGCCATTGAAACATGGAGACACCAAGGATGAATCTTTCCTAACGGTAATGTATCTTCACCATCAGTAACGTTTTTAAAATTGAAAAGTTGTTTGTAAACACATTCTCATAATGTGGGAACCACATAACAAAGAACCAAATGACTCTTAGTTTTAGGACTCGTTGAGTCATGCAAAAATGATCTACACAATGTGGGTAAGCACTTGCCACGCCGTGGTATGATTCCATTCGGTTGCCACCAGATGGCGCCGCAGTCTCACAGACCCGGCGACAAACGGTGCATTTCTCAGGTCAGCTTACAACTAGCTACTTATCAGAGATGGCAATAGTACCAGGATTTCATACTTGAGTAAGAGTAAAAAACATTTGTCAAAAAACAAAAAAAAACTCGAGTAAAACTACAAAGTACTGATCCAAATATCTATTCAAGTAAAGTAAAAAGTACAGGCTGAGAAATGTGCTGAAAAAGTATTTTTGAAAGTACAAAGTGCAAAACTTTAATTTGGTAGTTTTAATTTAACACTTTTACAGGCGATTATATTTTTTGAGGGGCACACCCAGACACTAAATGAAAACGTCTTATTAACTGCTACTGTACTCTGTGCATTACCGAGTACCGTCTCCTACTGATTCATTCATGCTATACATGTAGTCCAACCATGTCGTTGCGGGGAAAAAAAGAAAAAAGTAACGACCCTGGTTTGGGAAAAGTAAGGTATTTATATAAGTATTTTTGTTAAGAATCTACTGAGCACAAGTAAAAAGTAATCACAGAAAATAGTACTTCAAAAAGTACAGATACGTGAATTTTACTTGAGCCATCTGTGCTTGCCATCTCTGCTTATCCTGTTAGTAGCTTATATCATGTGTGGGGGTCACAAATAACAAAAACGCCTTATTTTAAGTGTACACTGATTTAATAGTTAGTCCAACATCACATAAAATGATTACATTATAAAATCCTCAGAGTTAATGTGTTATTGCTTTTGACATAATTTTAATCAGAGATTCTTAATTGTTTATTTATTCATTCATTTCACAAATATGAATGGGAGATGTTCATATTTTATATTGAAAGAGCAAAATAGCAGTATGTCTCTGATTTCAAGTATTTGAATTTCAAGGAACAATGGAACAAAGTTTTTCTCAATGTATTGTGTTTATTAACAATCCTGCTTCCTCTGTCGGCTGTTGCAGGACGCGGCCGCCGTGTGCCGTCAGTTCATGGAGAGGGAGAAGGGTGAAGTCCGCTTCTCCGCGGTGGCGCTGTGCCGTGCTTGAATCCAGCACAGGGCCGCGTTTCTGTGTCTTTATTCCCCCCGAGTGGTTCCGTCAAAACACTGTTCACTCATTCAGCTTTAGAAGACGGCGCACGCGCACTGCAGAAATATGCACTACAACAAACTGTTCAACAAATACTTGCAAAGTTAAACTCCAAGTTATAGCAACGTGTTTGGTTGTTGCCCCCTCAAGTATTCTGTTAAATGCTGGTAGGCAAAGAAAAAAAAACATTTTGATTAAGAGTTTTTGTTCAGTTTTTTTTTTATTTTCCAGGCCTATTGGGGCTGAAGCACAAGTGCCTTCCGAGGCAAGTATTGTTTTTGTTGTGAAAGTTAAACTTGTATGTCTGTCTCATATTATTAGATTGCACTTTATTATTTGAATATTTAGTTGATTTCTTGTGGCTGTGCCGGTATATCATTGACGGTTGCCTTACTGTGAAATGTTGGTTTACATTGAGCCTAAACTGCCAAACATGGGTCGAAGCAGCGGAGTGCTGGTATGTTTGATTGCATTTTTGATGTCTTTCTAGGCTGCTTACAAGCTTTGCCTGTTATTACTTGGTGTGGTTTAAATGCAAGTTTGTGCTTTACTGAATAAAGCAATTCCAAACTACTCTTCCTTTTTTTTCAGTTATATCCGCAAGATGAATGATTATGATTATATATTTTAATAATTTATTTTGGAACATGTTCATAAAGATATGCAATTATGTTGTACAAAAATGACTGCAGGTAAATCCGTGTGTGCTACTCATATGGTGCTACTGCAACCAAATCAACTTGGAGTGATTATGAATAAACATGCCTTTTTGAATATTGATTGCCATAGGTACAGGAAAATATTTTAGATGGACAGATTTGATATTTTAAATATCTTAAACTGTTTGAATGAATGGGATCTTTTGCCCATATAGCCGGTAAACAACTACGATAAAGACACGTTTGCTGAATTTTAAGACTCATTTTCTTTTTAATTCAGAAGTAATTAACATGCTTATTATAAACGACATTAAATAAATACCTGGATGTCTTCCAAAACGTTATTTTATTTTGGTGATTTGACATGAATTTATTTGATTCCCGTTTTTACCAATAAAGACATTCGCGGAGATGAAAGTGAATGTTTGGTAACGGGATCTAAAACACTGCCCCTTGCGTGCATCCTCGTCCTGCGCATTCCCGCCCTCCGCGCGCGCCCGCCGCCCGCGCGGTGTGTGGACCAGAGTGTTCGCCTCGCGCTCCGACTTTATTTTTAGCGGCTGCGCGCGCTGGAGTCGCAGGATCGCTCGCACCAGCCGACCCCCACCCTCCCTCCCGGAGAGCCGCGCGGGGCAACATCCGTCACAGCCCCAGTGAGCGCTGTTTGCCCCACGCGTGTTGCGGACACTGGAGCTCCCAACAGCCGCGGCGGTGCTGTGGTGGTGCTCGGCCGTTGTCCTCGAGCCGCCGCTGACGACAACAACAAGGCAGCACGACTGGGACGGTTCGGACTCTATATAACAATTGGCCCCATTGATAGCTGATAGTTCGCTCTTTGTCGGGGGGAGGTGGAGGCGCCGGGGGCGGCCTGGAGGAACGATATGACGACTCCCGCGGAAGGCGACCACGCACATGATCCACGCGGCAACGACCTGGAGCCCAACGAGACTGGACACTCGGAGCCCGCGTTCCGAGAGGCGCAGGGATGGATCGAGGTAAGAGCGCTGGTGCCGTGCCGTGGCACCGACAGCGATAGGTGATCGAAGGGGTAAAGAATATCGCTGACGCAACGGTCATCCGCGCACCGTTAAGCGGCCCCGTACCGGGCAGTTGTGTGTGCGTGCGTGTGTGTATATAAATACAACAACAGCGCACCGTCACCTGTTGGGAGGGGGCGGTGGCGCCTCTCGGATTACCATGGCCGGGCGCTGAACGCGGCGGGGGCAGTGGAATGCGTAGCGTGGAAGACCACGCGTGGCGTTTGCGTTTCTCGAACTTTCACTCGTAAAGCCATCATGCACAACACTCGTTCCTAATAAAAAATTAATTATTGCGAGTGATCACGCACTTTCCAAGTTTTCATACACACACGGCGCGCTATCCTGACGTCACAGACCTGCACCGTTATTCGACACATCAGAAATGAGACCGTATTATTCCCTCCAGAGAAGAACGCCTCCACTCTCAGGGCAGGGGCGAGGGCATTCCGGTTGCCATGGTTATGAAACCAGGCCAGCATTCACGCACGAGATGCTCCAGGCGGAGTGCGTGTCGGCAAGAGGAGATTATTCAGCCCTTGTGTTATTTGTAGCGTTGATAGCAGCCTGTCATCAAACTGGGGGAAACACCAATTTAAAACCGTGTCGCTTGATCCGTATCTACCAAAGCCTGGCTTTAATCAGTGTTAACAAGGGGACGGGCATGAAACAACCCATTAGGTTTTTAATTAGGTGCGCAATGCATGGCATGTGTTAGCATATTAGTTGACTAACAAAGTAATCATGTCTAAATGTCTCTGAAAAATGTTTGAAAAATGCCAAAAAACAAAATGTCTTTTAAATAATTGTATGTTTGTATTCAGACTTATAATATATGTACATAACTTAACTCTTTCAGTACCAACCATTTTAACACTAAACGATTTCACCCTGGTGTTTGAAAGTAATACTAAATTGTATAAAACATGACTTGTGTTGTTTATTCAACTAAAAAAAATCAATACATTTATAAACAACATAATTGGTTAATGTAGCCCCAGCAATTTGCCATTTTAGCCTTGAAAGGATTCTAATAGTAAGTAAAGATGTGTCGAAAGCACCTATTCATGATTAATCGCCAATCCTAATCAAGATTATCAAATCATATACTTTTATATTTGATTATAAATGCACAGGCAGAAAATACTGGAAACTAAAAAGGTATCCACCATAATAATCGCTTCACAATTGTCAAATTGTTGCCCCCAACCCAAAAAAATCTGTGTTTTCTAATAATCGCAATGGTAAGTGTACTTATTACACACACTCACACTGTGTTTTTCAATGATTGTATAAACTTACAAAAATGATAATCATTTAAACTACACAGACACACTCTGTATTTGCTCATTGGTTTTGTGGTATTTTAAGTGTGCCATTTGCTCCCCAATTGTCTATCTATTTAAAGCCAGTCTTGACTTGATATATGTTGAGCCAGCCCAGGTATAGAAAAGGTTACAGGGCCGCTGGGGTCACAGTGTTTGACCCACTGATCTCTTTGACCTGACTACGCTCTGTGTTCGTGGACGGTTGAAATGGAATAACACACCTTTATTCCCACGTATATGTGTAATCTGTGTAAAATCCTGTGCATTAACTATAGCGCCACCTGCCAACCTAGGACTGAAGGCCAGGTTAGAGCCAGGATGCAGTACAGGTGTGAAGCGTGAGTTTCTGTAAGTAAAGATATGTGTGAGTTTAAACGGTGGAGGATGTAATGGGTGTAAAATGACATCAGGGGGTGCCGCTGGATAAAAATTCACACACAACACAATTCAATTGGTTAGAAAGAAGATCACATGTGGGGGTTCGGCGTTCCCAGCATGCAACAGGAGCGCTGGAAGCGAGAACCCATCGTTACCTAAAGTAGAGTGCAAAACAGGGGACTAGTTAAGCAGTCGATTGCCTACAGTAAATGGGCTGTGCAGCCTATTGCTGTTGGTACAATCACTGTGTAATACATGACTGTTTCACATCCGTTACATATAAGTGATTGCCCTAATGTGGGACACCTAAGCTCCAGTGGCTCTGGCTTCTCCCTAAACTACTGAATGTCAGAGATACTATGGTAAACGCAAACTATAATAATGTGTCTAACATTAAGTTCAACTGTTGAACTCTACATTTCACTGTCCCACATTAGAAAGTTGCAAAAAAGCGCCCACATTAGGGCAATGCACCCTATGCACATGATGTGAAAATCTCTTGTCGCAGGACATTAAGACATTTCTACTTTCCGTGATGTCACAGTCATAAGACCAGCTCCTTTCAACTTGATGCTTTCTTGATTTGCCCTTGGAACAAAGATTGCATTATTTTTTTATGGTTTCACAGACATGTTGGCCTTACATCATTAGACAAACATATTCTATGCTTATGTGTATTCACATTCACCGTTGGGTCATGTGAATCTGTGGCACTCGCCATTTTTTAAGGGGCGTCTGAATACTTTATGTACCCTCTGTAGTGCACTCACAGTATCCCACCGTGACAAGTAGTGAGCATCAATGTTCTGTGAACCAAGCTATATAACTCATAACGCATTGCGATACACATTAAAAATCACCTAAACTACAAAAACATGGCACAGCTGGAGTGAATAGCTACCGACCACGGCAAATAGTTATACATGTTTAAACTTTAAACATTTTGTGATGTTAATTGAATTTTATAATGTTATAATAATTTTGATGGCACCGACTCTAGTGTCCGAAATCTCAGCCATTGCTGTTAAGTGCACTATAAGAGAGTGCAATATATAGGCAATAGGAGATGGGGAATGGTTTGCAGATACAGCCTCTGTCTCCATGACATGGCCGTTAGGAGGAGAGTCATTCTCATAGATCTTGTTTTGTTCTGCGGTCAGTGGGTCGCTGTATAGACCACCTCTACATCTTTTGTCCAAGTCCATTCAAGGAGAGAGTAGACTAGACAGGAGCATTTGATGGTGGTGAGTGGTGACCACTTGCATCAGTACAAAAGCACAAGCATGAATTTTAAAGGAGGAGATAGGGGGCGCTGTTTAGTGATCTGGGTGATATCATATCTTTCGCTTTGTCTGAAATGCACTTGTTCAATATTTTTAGTGCATAGTGCGCTGTCCAGAGTTGTTGATATAATTCCAGTCCACTGAAAGTTGTCTGGATAATGCGGAAACCTAACCGTGTGAGTCAGAACCAACGCATCATCCACGCATTGCACATCGCTAGACGCTTGCATTGGGCCAGGTAAAACCAGGGTCGGAAAACATTTAAAAAAATACGTGTCAATCAAATTGTGTTATCCAGTCACAGCGCAGCCGGTGGGACAAGCGGCGTGGAGGCGTGACAGCCAAACTCCGTCCACGTCTCGCGTAGCCCGTACAAGCATTGCGATGTCCCTGATTTTCCAAGACCCAATGCAAGTGTCTAGTGATGTGCAATGTGTGGACAATGTGTTGGTTCTGGCTCGCCTGGCTAACGGAAACCCAGTGTGCGACCGATGGACACTTGACGTACTAAATGGCCGCCATGTTGCCCATGTAGCGGAAAGGAAATGACTTTGACATCGCAGACGAGCACACAATCACGTCATATCCACTGACCTGTTGTAGCTCTGAATTGAGTCCTAACTACTGGTGGCAATGCAATGTTGGTAGCAGAAAGTGCCAAAGCATCACAGCATCATTTCATTGCTTCATGGGCAGCAAGGTGGTGCAGTGGTTAGCACTGCTGCCTCTCAGCTAGAAGGTCCTGGGTTTGAATCCTCAAGATCCGCCAGGTCCTTTCTGTGTGGAGTTTACTTCAACCGGGCATTCCGGTACCTCACCACCACCAAAAGCATGTTCTAGTTAACCTGCTCCATTCAGTGCCACTGGCCAAGGCACTGGCTCAGAATCTGGAGAGCTGCACATGTGGGATGGTTTAAAACTGTATGTACTGTATGCATGTGTGACTAAATAAAGTATCTTTACTTTTATTTCTGGTAAGGGCAATACGGAGGTGTTGTGGAGGCAACTTAAGACAGCACTGATCTGTATTTCAGTGCACTGGCACAAGTGCACCATTCGAGACCGAGTATTTGTGTCTGTCTGAAGTCATAAAGCCGTAATTCACCTCTGCACCTGCGGGGGGTGTGGGCGTGTGTCCAGCGTGTCCATCGTGAGTCAGGGGTTGAGGTCAGATATGTAGGCCAGTGCGCGTGCACCAAACTTTTTGGGACGGTTGGGTGACACGGCCGAATGGTCGCCATGGTGACATAACAGGGATTGGGCCTATCGGGTGTCCCTGTCTCCGGGGGCGTTGGGCCAGTCGGGTGTAACGATGGAGGGCGGGGGGGGATCTATGTACTTCCCCCAAAATGTCCCTGGCACTGTCCCCACTTCCACGTCTGCATAAAGAGAGGATGTATTGGATTATTTTTCAACTGACTCTGATTTCACTAGGTATGTGTGAGGGGGAAGGGAATAGGACCCCTCTGCCCAAGAACAGACCCAGCATTGTGGCACGGAAATCATAAGCATTAGACAAATATCATCTCTCCTGCTACTTCATAATTTGAATCTGAATCAAGCAGGTGATAAATACAATTACCCACATGGCATACTGAAGGTTGTTGGTCTGCAATTTACGTATCTTTTAACACAACAGTCATGATGTTTCTCTAGTGATGACTCAACGTGCACCTAGTGATAGTCACTGCAGATGGCTAGGGAAAATGACAGCTCAAAATCAGGTTTGATGAACAGCATTCTGTGCCGAAGGGGGAGATCGACCCACACACAGATCAGGACGTTTGACTTGCATGACTATAATATGTTCTCAAACTGATTACTTTCATCACGTGTTCTATGCCGTAACACCCACAAACTTCGGTATTGGGATATTGTGATTCCAGAAGGCACCCAAAGACAAAATGGGGATTAGAACCTGCGGCGCTGCTCGACCAACGGTCTGGGGGGGGGCATTCTATAACCACTCTACCACCGCGTGCCCCCAACCAATCTATTTTTAAACAGGCCATCTTCATTCTCTTTGTTAAACAGGGTTAATATGTAGAAAGCTGTAATGTGGCTAAAGAAAAAAAAAACACTGAGAATCTCAGTCAATGAGTTCCACCCTCTCTCCAGTCAGTTTGTGCTTTTGAACTCTGGAAGGCGCTACAGAGTTCCTCAAGTGAGTAAAAAATACATACAAGAAATCTTTTGTTCCGAGAGCAATCTCTGTTCTTAACATGAGAGACTGACTGTACTCATGATGATGGTGATGGTGATAATGATGATACTATCCGGCTACATTGCTCTTGTCTGGCTTTTTTGTTTTTGTTTTTTGATGTTTTTAGTGCTGATAGTAGTTTAGTTCTTGTAGTGTTGATCCCATGAAATAGTTAAATTGCCGCAGGACAAGCACACTATCCTCTCTACAGCAATGTGGCACAGCTTCTGATGCAACCTACTTTGCCTGATGTGGGAGTAAAACCAGGACAAACGGTTTTAGCCAGCAGCAGACAGCATTAGTGCGGAGAATGTGCCGTGCAGAGCACATTGCTGTCTACATCTGTGCATGGACGTGTTGTGGGCGGGTGTGCCAGATGTCACGACCGTCCTGTGAAGCTTAACCCCGTGGCTCTCAGTGGAAGCCAAACTGGGGAATAATGAGAGATGAGGCAGCGACCAAGTGTGCAAACAGTGCTAGCACTCAGCGTTCGTAGGGATCTTACAATACCATCATCCATCCATGGCGGGCATGGTGGTGCAGTGGTTAGCAAATGGACCTACTCACGGCTAGAAGGTCCTGGGTTCGAATCCTGCCCAGGTCATTTCTCGGGCACTCCGGTTTACCCCACCACCATAAATGTTTTTCTTGTTAATATGCTCCAGTCAGTGCCCCTGGCCAAGTCACTGGCTCAACGTATGTGTGAGTAAATAAAGTATCAAACTTTACCTAGATGCGGGTTAAGTAGAGTAATAACAGTAGAGTTATAACAGGAACATTAATATGAAAAAAACTATCAACATATTACAGTAGAAATTAATTGCAATGTGTTTGTTTCAGAGTAAATAACCTAATTGTTGGGCATTTTATGGTTAAGTAGAACCAGATTTGAGTATACTTCAAGTCGACAAGATTAATTGTTGCTTGATATTTCCTAAAGAAAAATACTGACTAATTGTAACTAATCGACTATTATAATAATACTTTTTTTGTAGTCCTATTATCTTTTTTCCAGCGTCCACGTTTTTAAAAAAATAGGATTAGTGTGAAAGGGTGGACATCGCAGACAAGCCGACGAGGAGAGTAGAACTCATGGCACTGCGGACACTGCGATAGACACAGCGCCATTAACATGAATGGTGGCACTTTAAGTGCAGCGTCTTTAACCAATCTGCCAAACGACCCCCCACCCCACCCCTCGCCCCCATCTGGTTAATAATTTATGAACATCTAGGAACCCCAAAGAACGCATTAACCGAGTCTCCCGGCAGGGTCAAGAGGCTAAAAAGATTAACTGTTCAGTTAAAGAAACCACAACACTTAACAAATCCACAAATCTGGTGGTTGTCAAAATATGACATTCCTGCGGTGAGGCGTGCCACTGCGCCCTGTGGCGTGGCCACATGTTGTGTTGTTCGATGAACAGCTACCGTGTGATCAAGTAGAGACTGGGTTTCTGTGAGGGGCAGTCTTTCTCACATGTTCCCTCAGAACAGTTAATCAATTCATCAATAATACTTTAATTGTTAATTAACTGTCACTTTAATATACTTAATAATAATAATAACAATAATAACAATAATAATAATAATAACAATAATAACAATAACAACAACAATAATAATAATAATAATAATAATAATAATAATAATAATAATAATAATAATAATAATAATAATGATGATAGCTACTCAGACCACCCTTCGTTGCTTGAATGGAATCCTAAAGCTGTAGCTCTCCAACACATTCCAGTTTGCAGTTATCAGGCTCCAGTATAATAAACACATGTCATGAAGATAAAGAGCTGTGCGACAACTAGTGTGGATTTTCTCTGATTCTTGGAGCTCTTCGTGAAAGTAGAGCCTGGCTTGGCCAGGCTAGCTGACATGTAGAGGGGGCAGGTGTGTATTCCCTGAAGATGTGGCGCAGTAGCTTGAAGTTGTTCCTTGTGCGTGAGCGCCATTTGTCATTGGCAGAGTTTATATATTGACAGGGTTAGTTTGAAAGTGGGACAAGAGAGATCGGGGTGAAGACAATGCAGAAATGAGAACTTGCGACGTTGCCCGTAGCTGTGAACTCAGTCACAGGCACCATACATGTGCTGGGTGCGGGTGTCTTACCGACTGCGCCACAGAGCCAGCACCATCCATAACTTTTTGAGTTGTTTTCTTCACAGACAAACAGACTAGCAAACAAACACATGTCACCGAAAACAGAACCTCCTTTTTCGTCTCGTGAGGGGAAATTCGCTCGTTCAACGAGAGGAGAGTTAAAAACAAGACAGTGGAGTTAAAAAATATAAACGAATAGAAGAATGAAAGAATAAAACTAATAAAAAATAAAATAGATACTACTTAAAAATAGAAATGACTAAATAAAATTAACACATCGCGCCGGTAGAATGTGAGTGAGGGAGATGATGGAGTGTTATTATCTGTCCTGGATACCAAACCCCAGGGCTGCCGCTGGCCTACAATAGAACACTGTAAGCCAAGGTGGCAGCGAGCGCTGTGCTGCGTGGGTTCTCTTCCTGTTCCTCTACCTCCTCTTTCTCTCCCTTCAGTCCCTCACACTGCTGCCACTGTTACATGGAAAATAGTAATCCAATTACTGCTTATATGACAGTTGTTTTTGTTTTTTTTTAAGTTATTTTTTTCCGGCATCAGCGTCATTTTTCCCATCTTTATTGGATAGGATTAGTTGGAAACTGGGTTGAAGAGATCGGCGGTAGACATTGCAGACAAGAGGACGAGGGGAGGAGAACTGGCAGCACTGTCGACGCTGCAGTAGACTCAGCGCCATTAACATGGGGGCGCCTTAGGTGCAGTTTCCATAAGCACTTCCTACGACACCCCATATGAGCTTTTAAAGGCTCATATGGGACTTTTAAAGGACCATTACGAGTTACTGGAAAAGGCAACACACACAACGCATTTGTACTGCAGAAAAAGAACGATCATGCAGTGCATCATGGTAGTGTGGGATAGTCTAGTACCATGAGTGACTTAGCAAGTCAAGCATCTGAGCATAAATAGCAGACGTTTCATCGATTATCTACCACTATCAGCTATACAGCATTTAGTTGTCGTTTCAATCACTGGGTTTCCAAATTTAAATATGACCGTTTTAACCCCCACTTCTCCCATGCAGATAATCGGCAGAGACGCACAATCACTCATTGGCTCATGATATTTTTAGTAATATGTAAACATGCACTGTACTAAGGGTAATTAGTACAAGTTAAAGGAAGGAGGGACACATAGAAAATGGTAGAGTGTCGTTTCCGAGTCTGCATGGCAAAGCTCTTCATCTACTGGTTCAGGAGATGTGGGATTGTGGGTAGTGACCAAAGAAAGAAGGCAGCATCAACCAACGCAGTTTGACCGGGCTCTACGTCAGACATTGGGTGGGAACCTCAGTAACCTGCAAGGGCGGCAAGCTGAGATGGCTTGGGCATAGGATGCCCCCTAGACGCCCCCCTGTGGAGGCACTCAGGACATGTCCCACCGGCAGACGACCCAGAGGACGACCTAGGACAGCTGGAGAGAGTTTGTCTCTCCAGTGGTCTGGGAACGCCTCAGGGTCCCACCGGACGAGCTAGAGGAAGTGGCCGGAGAGAGGGAGGTCTGGGCTTCCCTGCTCAAACTGCTGCCCCCACGACCTGACTCCGGAAGAGGGCGAGCCACCCTTAAACAGTGGTGATAGACACAGGATGAAGAGCTCCTGGTCAGATGAAGATAAATAGATCGTTCATAGTTCATTATTCAGCCCTGATTGGTGTCATCGGTTAAATGACTGGGATGAGAAGTGAGTTTAGGGCCTCTTAAGACCTCAACAGATCGTCCACGGAACAAATGAATCGTCCAAGCATCGCACGCGACTAAAACGATCATTTGGTCTGGATTAAATAGGCTCGAAAAAAGTCTCAAAAAAGTGTCAATCAAATCAAGTTATCAAATCCCAGCGCAGTAAGTGTGACAAGTGGCTTAGAGGCCCATGTCTCGACTGCCCGCCTTAACAAGGCACTGATTGGAACTAGGCTACAGGCTACAACAGGCTCTGTGGTCGTGAGGCTCGAAGAGACTATTTAACTATCTACCTGAGTACCTGCTTCCCTGTCTATTCTCGATCCACTTTCTTTATCCAGAATTGTAATCAATTATCTAATGACTTTTCAAAAGTAAAGTACAGCTTGATGTGATTTTTTTTTCTTTCTATAACTAGCACTCAACCATGCCGGTATAACAATGAAATGTCTCTGTAATCTATATCTGCACAATCAGATTACCACAAGTCATTTAAGGAGCGGAGGATCGCTTTCGGCCAGAAAAGATGGTGAGAGAGAGAGAGAGAGAGAGAGAGAGAGAGAGAGAGAGAGAATGACAGGGAGAGAGAGTGACAAGAGAAAGAGAGGTGAAAGGTCAGAGCCAGAATTTGGAGCCTTTATTTTTGTGTGTAATAAAAATATTATGTGTGTCTTTATGTGGTATCACTGCCTATGTGAGTGGTTGAGGGAAAGATGGTAAGAGAGAGACAGAGAGAGAGAGAGAGAGAGAGCAAGAGAGAGACTGTGAGTGATGGAGAGAGAGAGAGAGAGGTCAGAGGTACAGATAGAGTGAAAAGCAGCATAAGCGTCCTCCATTATAATGGCTATATAAATATCTCAGACACACATGATCAAAGCACTTTATAAGTGCACACACCTGTTAGAGGAGTGCAGGGTGTGAATTGAATTAGTTGTCAGCCTGAAAATGCCATCCAAATTTGTTTGAAAGAGCTATTCCTGTTATATTTCGTCAGCGCCGTTTTTCCACCTTTATTGGATAGGATTCGTCGGAAACTGGGTTGAAGAGATTGGGGTAGACATTGCAGACAAGTCGACGAGCGTAGTCGAACTCGCGACACTGTGGACGCTGCAGTAGACACAGCGCCACTAACATGAATGGGGTCCATAACAGTGTCCATAACCACTCGGCCAACGCGGACCCCGCCATTCCTGTTTTTATTTGATTTTATAAGATATTTTTTCCTGCGTCAGTGCCATTCTTCATCTTTATTGTATAGGATTTGTCAGAAACTGGGTTGAAGAGATCGGGGATAGACATCGCAGACAAGCCAACGAGAGGAGGAGAGCTTGCGGCACTGCGGTAGACTCAGCAGCATTAATAATTAATTAATTAATAATTAATATGGCGTTGGGGGGGGGGCTGGTGCGTTAGCTGCGATGTCCATAACCACTCTGCCAATGACACCCCTCCTGTTTCTTTTTGGAAAAACATATAATCATAATGAATAAACAATATGCAATAACTAATACATACATAGTAATAAAACGGAATTATAACAATCAAATGTGACTATTTTTCAAGGTTAATCTCGGTGTTGCTGTGAATATTTGGGATATTTTTCTAAGGAAATATATCCAACCGAGTCAACTAATTGTCTCATTAATCAATGGCAAGCTTATCGACAATTAAAATATAATCGTCACAGCCCTACATTAAGCTTAGATTTTCTTTTTTCATCATCATCATTATCAGTCATGTATTCTGGCTAATCGTTGGGGCGCCACTGAAGACTGCACAACCCGCTCCCTCCATCTCCCTCTGTCCTCGGCATGTCCACTCGCATGGAGTCACTCAGCCTGCAATTTGTCCACTCTTGGATGTTATCTTCCCATTGCTCTGTTTTCCTTCTCCACCTGGCACTGTGCCTTGCAGGATTGTTTTCGAGAGTCTTCGGGATCTTTATTTTTTGACTGGTTAGTCGATCTTCACATAATCTGATGGCTTGTTTTATTCTGGCTTTTACTTCTTCGTTCTATACCAGATACAAAGGAGCCTGCAGAAACATCTTGTCTCTGTGGCCTGAATTCTTTCTTCACTTGGTTCTAAATGAGTCTATGAAATGGCCTCCCAATGTGACCGTGAGGCTGTTGATAAACAGGAGAGTGGGTCTGTTATTTACCCTCCCTCTGTGCTGACACACCTTCCTCCTGTCTGCCTCCTACTCTCCATTTAACTGCTGCTCCCACCACCCAGACCACTGCCACCCTCCGGTGGAATCGTCTGTGTGTGTCCGTGTGTGTGTCTGTGTAGGTAGGTCTGTGTGTGTCTGTGTGTGTCTGTGTAGGTAGGTCTGTGTGTGTTGTGTGTGTGTGTGTCGTGTGTGTGGGGGGGTGAGATGGGTTCAAATTACTGGGGACTGGCACTTAAAATCCTGGCTTCAGCTTGGCTTGTTTTTTCCCCCCACCTCGCTACCCACACAGAGACACATGGATACGCACTCGACACGAGTAGCCTCAGAAAGTTCCTCTTCATTGTTCGTCTACTCCTGATTGACAAATGTCCTGGAATACACTGAGTTGGGTTTATAATTACGGAGCCATCTATAATTCTTTTCGAAGATTGATCATTTGAGGTGCGCTGTGATTTAGAGATGAAATGATTCGACCTTGTTGTTGCTAACGTTAGATATAAGCCTTAGATAATTGTGCCAGTAAGTGTCGCGGTTTGCCGAATACACATTGGATCTTCTCCCAAACATCATAAATAATCTTACCCTTTCTCCAATGATCCCCAATTCCAGCTATTTTGCCCACGGGAATGACGTAGACATCGTACTAAGCATGCACGTGTTGTTCACTGACACCCTTGCAGTTTGTGGTGGCTGCCATTTATAATGCTGTGAGGTGATGCTGCTGGCGACACAAATAACAATACTTTAAATGCAAATGCAAAACTTGAATTATTAGCTACAAATTGCAGCTAAAACAAAAAATGCATTTATGTGTCTGGGCTAGAGAATTCCATGAGACTTTAGCCCAACCCTTTTTAGCATACTTAAGGATCACACTTGTCCATTTGACCAATTACAGTGTTGGATATTATTGTCCTGCCTCGCATAGACCAAAACATGATCAGGCATCCAGGCTGCCAGTTCATCGAGAGTTCGAGACCTAGGCATGCTTACAGAGCTAGCAACTGTCTGTACAGAGAATTTAAGTCTACATTTAGGCTTGCGAGCTAGAATCAATAAATCATCCAAGCATCGCCCGCAATTAGAATGATCATTTGGTCTGGATTAAGCAGGCTCGAAAAAAGTGTCAAAAAATGTGGCAATTGAATGTATCAAATCACTACGCAGTAGCTGTGACTAGTAGCCTGGAGGCCCAAGTCTGGTTTCGAACAAGGCTCGCCTTAACAGGGTGCTGATTGGATCGCCCGAAAGTGGACAACTATTTGATTTGTCTGTCTGGTTGGTCCAGACCCACTATAACCATCCCATCGCGAGCGATGAGTGGACAATTCGTTGGCTCTGGCTAGCCAGGCTAGTATGAATTAGGTGTGAAGTGTTGTTTTTTCCTCTCGCGATGCACATATGGTCGATGTTCACTCGAATTAACAGAGGCTGCTCAGTTCCACAGAGTTATACTGTTCGCTGATTGCTGCCCGCGCACGCAAATACACACACATTGACAACACGTGCGCGCAGAGACACTGAATCACAGAAGCGGAGGAAATGTGGCGCTCTCGTTCGCTCGAGCTTGACCCACATGCCGACTCTCTGACTCAGCCATCACCAACTTGGCCTTCTATTCATAACATGCAAATGTTCATATCTTACTGTATGCTAATAATGCTGGGGCTCTGTCTGAGATGCATTGTCATCACAGAGTGTTCATGTGCATGGTGCTGTTGGCATATCGCACGGCTGGATTTACCAAAATAAACACTACCTCGAAGGGGAAGAGAGATGGAAAGATAATGGGGCTGGCTTCACGGTACAATTTTCGAATTGAAGACATTTTTTTTGTCATTCTTTTATTCAAGTGATGGACTCAAATGACTGCTTTTCAGCCTGCAACCCATTTCTAACTATAAGCACTCAGAGATTGCAAACCTGCACCGTTGTGATACAAAAAATAGTACTTTTAGTGCTGGCAACCCATTATCAATGCAAGTGCTCGTAGAGTAGCGCAATAGCGTTCTATCGGTAAGTTGGTGATTAAGTATGATTACTTAATCACCAACTTATTAGGTTACTTATAGGCTACAGAAATGCACCAAAATGTAATCGTATGTATCAAATCAAATCACATCAAACTTTATTTATATAGCACCTTTCATGCAGAGCAATGCCAAGTGCCTTGCAGCAACACAAAGATATGACCCACAATCTCCCCAACCTATTGATAAGCAAGCATACGCACATACATACACAGAGGCACACACAACCACAGGCAATGGATTTGTCAATAAGACGATAGACATGGCTTGGCACCAAGGCTATATTTAGCAAGATGAAACACTGGAGTACTAATGAGAAAAATTTAAGAGTTTAAAAGTTAAATAATATTTTTTAAAAAGTTACCGGTATAGTAGTAGTATGTAGTAGTGCTTTAAATAGACACATAAAACATTCAAATATATAAAGAAATTAACCAAAAATAATCTGACTACTACTTGTCACTCAAGTGATGCAACTTAAAAAAAATATGAATTATTCCCTGCGTTTATAAAGAGCAGCGTGAGATAATTGAACAGAAGCTAACTCTCTACAGTAGCAGCCTGGCTGCTAAATGATTCATGGGCAAGCTGTAAATGTTTTAGGGCAGTGTGGGTAAGGTCTAATAAAGCTTCATCACAGCAGATGGAGCCGAACATGCGAGGATTTCTGTGTTCAGGTGTGTGTGAGAACAAGAGAGAAAAGCAGAAACTAGTGGACATCTGCCCAACTAGATTACATAACAGTGTTAGTTCCAGTATAGTGCTGTGTAGGCCTGGGACTTTGTGAACCAGTTACAAACATGACACATAACAGAAACAAAACACACAATCAATATTCCATGAAGCTATAAATTCACTGTTATAGAGTAAATTCATATTTGTAACATAGTAGTTCAGGTAGGGCTGCATGTTTTTGCTTAAAAGTAAAATCCTGGGGGCGCTCGGTGGCCGAACGGTTAGAGAGCGAGTCCCCCAAGCCACAGGCCGAGCAGCGTCGTGGGTTCGCACAACCCATCTGGCTTTTCTGCAATGTCTCTCCCTGACTCTTCACCCCGGTTTCCGATTTAATCCTGTAACTATCTCTCAATAAAGAATAAAAAACGACGCTTGTGCGCCCCAAAAAATTACTTAAAAAGTAAAATCCAAATGTTTTTTAAATGTCTGAAACCTTTCAGATTTGATTCTGATTTTTTAATTTAAAAAGCACATTAAAATAAAGAATTTTATGACTCAAAATTTACCCTTATAAACATATTATTTCATCCAAATATACAATTATAATTTTACAACACAAACACCAAAACCATAGTGATTCATCAATTACTACAACATTGATGATCCAATTTGACGATTCACATGTAGGCCACTGCCTAATGTGGGACACCTAAACTCCAGCGGCTCTGGCTCTTCCCTAAACTAATGAATGTCAATGAAACTATGGTAAAAGCAAAAACTATGGTAATTTGTCTAACATTCATGTGAGACAGCCCCACAATCTTTCCATCTTTCTTCCCCTTCGAGGTAGTGTTTATTTTGGTAAATCCAGCCGTGCGATATGCCAACAGCACCATTCACATGAACACTGTCACATTAGAAAGTTGCACAAAAATGGCCCACATTAGGGTGATCGTCCCTATTTCCAAAATCTTCCAAAATAATCAAATTTGAAATAGATTGTTTGTAGATTGCAAGTATTTTTTTTAATAAAATAGAGCTCACACTGAAAAAAAAATATTTGAAAAAAAAAAAAAAACATGAAACAAAAAGGATGGTCAAAACTGAAAGTCTCGACTCTAAGTCTTCTCCCCTCACGACTCTTACGCAACGCCACGTTTAGCCAACCCAAACAAAAACATGTGCCTCCATTCTGAGGTATGTGACCAATTTTATGCTACTGTGGTCTCTCCCCCCCCCTCCCCAGCTTCCCTCCTCCCGCGGCCTTCATTCATCTTAACGGCTCTCTGTACTTTAACTGTTTCCCGAGCATACAAGCTGAGTGAATGAAATCAGGTCACCGGCCAGCGTGCCACTGCAGGCCTAATAAAACGTGAAATTGGTGGAGACTAAAGCCAGCCACGCACATGGAGACAATCTTCTTGATTGTTCCCTGATTTTAGAGACCGACGGACAACAACAGCAGATTACCGTTGGTTATTGTGGTAGAAATCCCCCTTAAGCGTGCCATGTTTCAAAACTAGATTTTACCAGACAGTCAAAAACCAACCATGTCAAACACATCTGCCCCTTAGAAGCTGGCCCCATGGCGTAGCAGTTAAAGTCAGCCCCTTAACTCATTGAGTGCCAAAGACACGTTACCACTGAGTGCCACATTAGGTTTTAAAAAGATTGGGTGCAGTACCTCTATCTGACGGCCTGATGGCGCCATATGCCACCTGTGGGGCCATATAAAGGGAGTGTATAGTGGCGGCGTATACTACCACCTAGTGGCCAGAGTCAGCACTGCACCCTTATTTTCTCTGGATTTTGTGGGAAAACAGCAGTTTTTAGTGATGTCCACTGCTGTTCTGTAGGCTATAACACAAGAATAGAAGCAGGTAAAAACAAGCTGTTTTTTCCTGATGATAAAGGGGAGTCTGAAGTTTGCTTTGTCATGTATTTGTTGACAAGAACACAGAGCTTAATTTTCTATTTGTCTTGGAAAAAACACTCAGATGTTGAAAAAACCCTGGCATTGGGACGTGCCAAATTTGAAAAGGGTTGGCACTGGATGAGATAGTGCAATAAGGCAGCCGCATGCATAGTGTTGTTGCTGTAGACCATAGCGCATGCAGCGCCGTGAGTTCCCTTCCCCTCACGGTCATATACTTCATGTCCGCCAGTCTCCGCTCTCTCATACCCCCCTTATCATTCTACACCATGTGTGCGAGTGACGATATACTAGAGTTGACCACAGCTGTCTCCTGGGACTGGACTAATGGGCCATTGTCTCTGATTAATTATTCAGTAAGAAGCAATAACAAGCCTAAATTACTTTTGACCCCCTCGAATAAGGTGCAGCTCAAAGGGCATTAGCCCTAAATGCCAGATGCCCAGCTTGGCATTGGGCATCTGTTATCCAGAATGACCAAGCCACTTATAAATTGTACTTTAAATGCAGATATGGGCAGAGTAGCCAAAAATGTACTTAAGTAAAAGTATTGTTACCTCAGCAAAGTATTACTCAAGTAAAAGTAAAAAGTAGTCATCCAAATAGTTACTTAATTGCTGACATCTCAGTAAAAAGTTGTTATCTTCCACCTCAAATTTACTCAAGTAAAAGTAGAAAGTAACTTGTCAAAAATGTACTACAAAAGTAAAGAGTACACAAAAATTGTAACACCGTAAATGTAATGTGTTACTGCGCATCTCTGTTTAAATGTTCCTATTAATGAACTTTAAATTACCTTAT
Source organism: Bregmaceros cantori (assembly GCA_900302395.1). Classification (NCBI taxonomy): domain Eukaryota; kingdom Metazoa; phylum Chordata; class Actinopteri; order Gadiformes; family Bregmacerotidae; genus Bregmaceros; species Bregmaceros cantori. The sequence goes on along the minus strand of OMKY01051312.1, from coordinate 14,560 downwards.
CCTCTGAACCTCTGAAAGATTTCTAATTTTATTTAAGAATTATTGTTATTTTTTTCCTTTGTTGTGGACACACAAATAGCATCCTCCATCTCATGGAATTATGAGTAATTACTTCCAGGTCCCAACTTCTCCATGCAGAGATCCCAGACTCTGCCCCCTTCTGTCTGTGTCCTTTATTATCCACACACCCGCTCCCACATGCTAGAAATGCACACTTATTTTTTAAGGCCAAATATTGATGTAAGCATAAAAACGTATAATATAAAGAAGTAGAACTCTATACTTCGAATGAAAAAAAATGTTTTTTTTTCACTTGTCAGTAGGGCTGTTGCATGTGACATCATGGCTTGGCAGCCGCAGACATTTTGGTGGTATCACGTACAGGGAAGTAAACATATGGTTAAATGGTATTCCTTACCACTTGTGCATTATATAGGGGCAAATACAATGGACATAGTTATGCTGCCATCTGCTGGGGATTGATAGCATATTACCATGGATAAATCAATAAAAGAACACTTAAACGGACAATGTTATGCAAATATTGCTCTCTGCCTGTTTGTCTGACTGCGATGATACCACCATAATGTCTGCCGCCGCCAAGCTGTGAAGTCACTGCGCAACAGCCCTATTGGCAAAACTAGTTGGCTGTTTCTAAGGTGGTTTGGCACATTCAGCTGCTAATAATGTAATGGAAATCTACTGAACTGAAGTAATCTTAGTTATTTCTGAGATAAACCAGTCAGTAATGTTACCTAGTTACCTTTTAGAGGAGTAAGTTAGTAAACAGGAGTCAGATTACCATATGTGGGCAGAGTAGCCATAAAAATGACTTAAGTAAAAGTATTGTTACCTCAGCAAAATATTAGTAAAAAGTAGTCATCCAAATAGTTACTCAAGTAAAAGTAAAAAAGTACTCCACAAAAAAAGTTACTTAAGTAGCAGAAGTACTGAGTAACTTACAGTAAAATAAAGAAATAAATTGAATGAATGAAACAAATTTTCTTTTCTTGTTGATTTAAAATCCCTGGAAATCCCCCCGCTTTTCATATCCTCATCGAAGGAGTGATATAGAGTGGGATCGAGGGAGAGAGCGCCAGAGAGAGAGATAGAAAGAGCGAGAGAGACCGCCCGAGAGGGATATGGCGCCAACATGCGCCAACAGTTCCCAACTGGGACCAAATTAATGTAACGAGTAGCGAATTGCTGACATCTCAGTATAAAGTAATTTTTGCACCTCAAATTTACTCGAGTAAAAGTAGAAATTAACCTGTTAAAAAATGTATTCCAAAAGTTAAAAAAAAGTACACAAAAAAATTGTCACAGAGTAAATGTAACGGGTTACTGCCCACCCCTGCAGATTACTTTTTTACAAGACTAATGTGCCTTTAATCTGTCATCTCCCATCCATGGACTGTATGATGGGAGGGGGTTTTGGTCGGTCTTGGAGGTGGGGGGATTTTTCCGTCCTTCCTGGGGGCTTCACACTCAGGGCCGGGTGTTTGTGTTGGCTGGTCGCACTCGCCGCGCAGGCTGCAGCAAGCGCAGCAGGAATGCAGCTTGAAAAGTGGAAAAGTGGCAACGGCGGCGACACGCGTTACGGGGCTAGCGAGACGTAATCCAAGATGGGCGAGCTACGCGCGGCGACCACAAGTCCCCTTGTTCCCGCCGGGCTGTGTCGACCACAGTGTTCTGTTCTAGAACTCCCAAAAGAGACCGCTGTTCCGCAGAAATGGCACCCACAGGCACTAAATTGAGTATTGTTTCGATGTATATGTCGTTTTACTTTTTTTTTTTTTTTTTCAAGTAATTTTTTCCAGCATCGGCGCCGTTTTTCATCTTCATTGAATAGGATTAGTCAGAAACTGGGTTGAAGGGATCACAGCCAAGCGGAACTAGGGGAGGAGAACTTGCGGCACTGCGGGTGCTGCGGTAGACACAGCGGCATTTTCAATGAATGGAGGCGCGTTAGGTGCGGTGTCCATAACCTCTCTGCTAACAACAACTCTCCCCCTCCTCCCCTCCATTTTAACTGTTTTTAACTGGTTTCACACGGAGAAATTTGCACTGGTGTTTACTGTTTAGGGTGTGTATTATTAATCAATAATCAATTAATCAATATTTATCAATATTTAATCGATTCATTTTCAGTGTGTGCACAAAGGCTTAACACACAGATTGAAATTATTAAATCATACAAAATACGTAATACAACCCAACCCCTTAAGGAGGAGGAGTTTATAATTCTGTCATTTTTTGCAGTTTTTGCACCACTATTCACTGTTTGTTCTCTTTGGACTTTTAAGAACTTTTATGGACTTTAAAGCTCTACTATTACTCCCATAAAATGATCAGCAAAAACCTTGCCTATTGCAACTTGCTAAGCCTTGAAGCTAGCCATGCTAAGCCTGGAAGCTAACCCTGCTAATCCTTGAAGCGAGCCATGCTAAGCCTTGAAGCTAGCCATGCTACTGCAATACTGGCTTCTTGGGGCTCAAATTGTTCCAATCTGTTGCTGGTTCCAGCTTTCGTTCCACCACCCCAGGGCTGTCTTCCGGTACAACCTTTCCAATTAGTGTCTATTGTGTTGCCCTCCAGCACTCATGGCTAACTTATATGGTCTCATAGGTCCATATATCACCAGCCAACAGCCTCTCCAACAGCCCCTGAATCGGACCACGAATCCTGAATGGCCCCGTACTAGTGACGTTAGAGTTATCTATGACTAATGAACTGACCATTGACAATTTGAGTGGTTCAACCAATCAATGCATTATTATCAGGTCACGTTGGTTTGTCCCCTGGATAACTGAAAAAGTTGAGCACGGATCTGAAATGACGAAAGAAAGAAGTGATTAAATGTTGGTGCATTTCGGTAGCCTATAAGTAACATAATAGTCATACTTCATTATTATTAACGGGTGAACGATCCCCATTCTCCAACGTCACGCCACGTATCTGCGACTCCCGTGCCTGCACCAAGAAACATAATCGTACTTAATCACCTACAGATAGATGGATGCAAAGTTCCTTACCTGGTTAGAGCACGGGGTGGTCAATGAGACGTTTCCATGTAAAAATCCGAGTGATTGGTTAGGGCCAACAGCGTCAGCTTCCTACTAGCCTGGTGAGCCAGGACCAACGCGTCATCCACGCGCCGCACATCACTAGACATTATGCTATGCTACGTCTAAAGATGTGCGATGCGTTGGTTCTGGCTCGCCAGGCTACTACTCTACGAGCACTTGCATTGATAATGGCTTGCCACACATACTGCTAGCACTAAAAGTACAATTTTTTTGTACCACTACGGCGCAGGTTTGCAATCTCTTGGGTGTTTCTAGTTGAGTGTTTGCAAATTATGTAAGTAGACTGACTCAAAAGTCTTGCAAATGCTGAAACTTAACTCAAGCACTTCTGTCTGCCCTTTTCAAGTTCGACCCATACCAGGGCCAGGATTTTTTCAACATGTGAGTGTCTTTTCAAGACCCACACAAAATTACATTTTGTGTCCTTGTCAACAAAACACATAGCAAAGGGAACTTCATATTTCCCTACATCCACAGAACGAAACGCTTGTTACGACCTGTTTCCATTCTTTAGTAATAGTCTCCAGAACCTGGGTTAGTCTGATTTCTGACAAAATCCTGAATAAGTGCGGGTGCAGTACGACCCTGTCTGCGGGGTGGTGTCATACGCCGCTGCTATGGAGGCAGACAAAGAGGCCCGAGAGGCGTGTTACCTTGTTTCCGTTGGCCATTGAGTATTCCATTGGAGCAGCATTTTTCTGTTGGCAATTCACACACTATTCACGTAGTGTGTAGTGCACATAGTGCACGAAGTGGAGTGCACTTTGCGAAAGTCTGCAAATTCGAACACAACCACTGACTGGGAACCTTCACTACACAGTAAATGTTGCAGTGTTAAATCAACACTTATATGGTTACATGTAACACTGTGAGTGTATTTGGTCCTTATCAGATTTGGTGTTGAATTAGCTCTTTCCATTGTGTTACATTTACATAAAATTACCTCGAAATTGAGAAAACATTAACACTGTACACGCACTGCCGGCACATGCGTGAAGGGACGGGTATCTGCATCTGAGTGGACAAAGGCCGTGAGGGCCTGCGACACGGCGAGTCGGCAGCGCTACTGCGACCCAAACCCCTGGGGTCCAAGACGAACCTCGGCCCACCCTAAGGGTCGGGTGAGTCACGGTGCAATGAAAATGGCGGTCTTTAAAGTTTGAGAGAGGACGATGTGGGTGAGCTTTGGGCGGGGCTTTGTAGAGTCTAATTGACACGGTGCCTTGTAACTCTGCAAATTAACACCAACACTAGAAAATATTGAACTCTCTCTGTTGTTGCAATAACTCTGAATGAGTCAATGAATTTTGACACCGCATATTCACTGTGTAATTCGGAACAGCTGGAAACGTACCTATACACAGTGAGCAGGTAGAACCAAAAACATGGCACAGGTTTTTGATTCTCTGGAACTGAAATTGCCATCTCTGCAAAGAGTCCTTCATGACAGCTGTGTTGTGTGCATCGAGACGAAGCTGTGACCATGTGCTTCCTGTGTTCTGTCAACACCTCAGGCGGTGACGGGAAGAAGCTTTGGAGACAAGGGCTTCCGCAGCGGCCTGGAGAATGGCATCCTGTTGTGCGAGTAAGTGTGTGACATCACCCTGAGGCCTGAGAGGCGCTGAGAATAATGACACAGGATAGTGTGTCTTACTAAACGTTTCAACTCTGTTTATTTGCCTGACACAGTTGTCCAAACATAGACGGTATAATCCACACAGTTAGATAGCAAGACAATCAAACAAGACAACATGAATAATACAAAAGAAAAACAGAAGTAAGATGAGAGATTAAAAAAGAGTTGCAATCAGGGCTCCGAACCGGTTCAAGGAACAAAAACGAAAACTGGAAACGAACGGAAATATATGGAATTTTACACGGAGCGGAAACGGAAACGAAACAAGATGTATTCAAATGTTCCGGAACAGAAACAGAACATTATGAAATCCACAAAACCGGTTAAAAACGTTTTTTTTTCTTTTCTCTATATATTTTAACATATCCTATGTCTGGGAGACTATTTCCGGTTGTGCATCCATTCAACTTTCACTGTCAGTCATCAAGCCCCATGCATCTGGGGCTCCATCTTGTGGACAGACGAGGAAGCGAATGTTATGGCGTTAATACAGTTACGCTGAAGTTTGAAAGTCCACCAAATATATTTTGTATAAACTATATCTAAACTTAAACTTGCACAATATAAGGAACTTTAAGAACGAACAAAATTTTTGTGCTCCGAACCGGTTCAGGACCGACATTTTGGTGGCGGAACGGTTCCGAGAACGAAAACGTTAAACAGAGACCTGCCTGAACCGTTCGGAACGGAACGTTTCAAAAATGATTCCGTTTTCAAGCCCTGTTGGAAACACCCTCAGGACCTCGGCCGGTCCTGGCCACCCTAGAAGCTCTATACACACACATATATACATAGGTAGTGAGCAGATGAATCCCAAGACCTGATGATGTGGTAGCATTGGCGGCAGGCAGAGATGGCAAGTAACACAGTACAAATACTTAAGTACTGTACTTAAGTAAAATTTTGAAGTATCTGTACTTTTAGAAGTATTTTTTTTCTGTGAGTACTTTTTACTTGTACTGAGTACATTTTTAACAAAAAATATCTGTACTTCTACTCCTTACTTTTACCAAAACAGACTTGTTACTTTTTCTCTTTTTTTGCACACTGACAGGGTACGATAACATGCAAAATGTGAGCCAGTAGGGGGCGCAGATGCACCGCGTACAGTCCCAATTATTAAGTTAATAAGTGGTTTTCATTTAGTCCTCAGATATAAGTTAGCAAATTTGGCTTAATTAGGCTAGTTTTTTAGTAATGTATTCAAATAATAACATTGAAAAACTAACATTGAAAAAAAAATTGTATTTCATTGTTCCCAATGTAAAATGACTTTGGGTGTCAAAATGATGCTTTTAAATAAAGTGCACTATCATTATTATTGTATCTTAAGGTTCCCCCTGGGGTATCCAGCAAAAGCGACAAGCTTCGTGACTAGAGCCAGAGAGAGATCGAGAATGCTCAAGACCCCACCGATGTGTGGGCCTTGGTTCCAAATCCCCGCGTCCGC
>OMKY01051303.1:0-16246 GCA_900302395.1 Bregmaceros cantori | reverse complement strand
CGGGGGCGTGTCAAAGCATATCATGTATGCATTTCACCGTATGTGTTCAGCTGAGCTGGTTACAACCCACTCCTTCAGCGCACGGAGAGGACACAGAGCGCTACGGAGAGAATTATTTCAAAACGGGAACAAAGTTGTATCAATTAGTGATAAAAATGAAATAAATAGCGCATTGTAGCACACATTTAGTCAATGACATAAACACACAACAGACACAGTAAATTTGACCATCTATTTTTCTGATATGTTAGGGGAAGCTGGGCTTCCCTTGCAGTCTTAAAGAAATCGCCCCTGCTCATTAAAAAATTGTAATCAGTAATGTAATCCCACTACCCCATTTTAAAAGCAATGAAAGGATTACATTCCATTGGTTTTAAATACCATCCTAAAAAAAATGCATGTATTCGAAAGATGTTTAACTTATATCTTGAAAAATTGAGCTCTATAAATGTGACTGGTGTGTCAAATGGCAGTGGGTGTGGACCCTTATGAACGTGCTTCTTTTGCATGGACATTTTTTTTTTCATGCACATTTACAAGTTACAACAATGGCCTCGGAACGACTATGGAGGTGCATGTGATCCCCTATTTCAGACAAATTAAACTAATCTAATTACATATTTTAAAAATGTTATTGTAAGGGACTAGTTACTGGGAACAAATTGAGACAATTGTAATCTAATTACATGTAATCAGTTTCCGCTTCTGTTCGTTTTTGGTTTTTGTTCCTTGAACTGGTTCGGAGCTCTGGAACTACAAATATTTGGACGGTGAGGTCTTAACCGTCTGAATTTCAAAACGGTCGGTTATCACGATCGGTTACCGTACCGCACACCGTGAGCACTTTCATTACCGCGCTAAATATTTTGACAGCCGCAACAAATAACTTGCATTTTATCATTTCAAAAGATAATGTTCATCTCGGTGTAGTACAACGCCGTACATGTGGGAGCCACTGCGCACTACCTAATACACTTGTCTTATTGTAGCTCCTTGCGCCTAGAGTTTCAAAACCTCCCTGAAAAGTGAAACCCCACCTTTTTTGAAATGATTTCCTTTCAAGTTGAATAAAATGCAAGTCCTGCTTTACATTCGTTTTGTAATTTCCAGGCAAAAATCTGGTTCTTTGGTCATTGGCACGACCAGCAAAAGAGGGAGCAAACTTCTTTGACAAGTCTGTCCAATGGAGGAAACAAAAGCTATAGGGAGTGATCACGTTGCACGAATGCGGTTATAGAATTTGATTTTGCCTAATTCAATGACATGTTGTGATCAGGGCTTTGAACCGGTTTAAGGAACGGAAACGAAAACCGGGAACTTTTAGTATTTTCCAGGGAACAGAAACGAAACTGGAAACGTTATTATTTTTTATGTTCCGGAACAGGAACACTTATTTAAAAATAATGGTAACCGGTTAATACCGGTTTTATTTTGTTCCTCAAAGGAGAGCACTTGGGCATAACTTCAAAAATAAAACAACATTATTTATACAATCTACGATGCAGCTGTGAAGTAGGAATCGTTGTGGGACTCTCTGCAGTGTGTTGTTGTGAGTTTGCCCCGACACACAACGAGACCTCGGCTGCAGAGCGCTACCAGCGGGCCTCTGCAGTGAGTCGCTGTGGGTTCACCCTAACACATATTGCATAGCATCAAACATCTGACAGGAACGAAATTAACCGTTCCGTTCCGGGAACAATATTTTTTTGTTCTAACCGGTTCAGGAACGTCATTTTATTGGTGGAACACATAACCGGAAACGTTATAATTCTGTTTCTGTTCGGAACGAAACGCTTGGGAAAAAATATTTGTTCAAAGCCCTGGTTGTGATCATTCGACAGCATTGGTTATGTATTTAAATCCTTAACCTGGCATACCAGAAGTGATCGTACATGTACGTACTAATTCGGCAGCAGACTTGCTTTTATACTTTTAGACAGTTATGTCAAGCGTTACGTCATGCATGACATTCTGACTGTTGGTCAAGGTGCAGTTCCTGTGAATATTGTAATGCTGGTTAACTTTCCATTTGAATTTACGATTCTAGAGTGGCTGCTAAATTCCATTCACATACACAAACCATTTTTACAACTAAACACCACATATCATCTGAATCGGGCTTGAAACCGAAATTATTTTTAAAACGTTCCGTACGGTTCAGACAGGCCTATGTTTACCATTTTTGTTCTCGGAACCGTTCTGCCATCAAAATATTGGTCGTGAATGCAAAAATTGTTTCCATTCATTCTCAAAGTTCCTTATATTGTGCAATGTTAAGTTTAGATGTAGCTTATACAAAATGTATTTGGTGGACTTTCAAACTTGAGTGTAACATACCAGTGTATTAATATGAAAACCGTGTTTAAAACTCCATTATATTCGCTTCCTCGTCTGTCCACAAGATGGAGCCCCAGATGCATGGGCCTTGACTACTGACAGTGAAAGTCGATGGAAATAGTCTCCCAGACTTAGGATATGTTCAAATATATAGAGAACGAAAAAAAAAAACGTTCTTAACCGGTTATGTGGATTTAATAATTTTCTGTTTCTGTTCCGGAACAGTTAATCTTTTTTCGTTTCCGCTCCTCGTAATACTCCGCCAGTTTACGCTCCTTGAACCGATTCGGAGCCCTGATCTGAACACACCAGCTTATAATGTAAAGAGGAGGATCTCTACACTATATCAGTCTATCTAGTCTCTTGACCCCTTTAGCAGTATGTATGAGTTGTAGGTCTGTGGTTCTAAACTAATGACATAAGCAAAGTCAGTTTTCACAATGTTTTCTGCTTGAACAGAAATAAAGTTATGAAAAACCAAAAAAAAGGAACAAAACAGACGTAAACATGACCATATATTTTATTCTCAATACGGCAAAATACAAAGAATATTTAGGACAGACTCCCATTAGTAACAATTAATACTTCACAAGAATGTTTAAATTACATATTACAAGTTTGAAACCAAACTCAAATGAGTACCATTATAGGTTGATCATATTGCATCCATTATATATACTATCTTCACGCAGCCTCTGGAAACTAACGTCTGTTTCACGTGGAGAGGTTAGAGGGACAGAAAATAAAAAGCTAATACAACACAGTATAACCTCCTGCATTTAGTTCCTCTGGAAAACCAAATGCATAGAGTTCATGGAAAGTGACATTCTGCTGAATTCATGCAAACATCACTTCCTTTATAAACAGTGTTTAAAAACTGATCTCTGTGGACAAATACTCTCGATGGGGGGGGCCACCTGCGAGCGAAAAGATGTATTTTTTTTTGCGATACGGGAGACGTGCTCTGTGGTTGAATTGATTCAAAAGGAATTCATATCGGGGCTTATTCCTGTGGTGAAGTACTGTCATTTGCAAGCAACGAGTGCAGTTTGCTGACATTTGGAGTCAAAGCCGATATGCTACAGACAAGTTCAGCAGGAAGTTTCGGAGAAAAATCGCAGAAGAAAAGAACTTGGTGTGAATCACTGTTCAGTGTTAAAACATTTTTCAGTAGGACAGCATGCCCACAGAGTTACTAAAAAGAGATGGTGGGAGCTTGTGGTGTGCCATTTTATACCCAAATGTTCTCATGGGAGGTCTGTGCCCCGTACACTCATGATTTGAATCATTTGCGCAACAGATTCCATTCAAAATCGTCCACCTAGGCACATACGAGTGAATGCAGCCATCCCATTGGTCCAGAACAACATGTGACCAGATCTGCGAGTCATTTTGTGATGCATTTTGTCTGCATTTCAGGATTATGGGCAATCAGTCACAGACAGAGCAATCGCATTTTCTCCAGAGGCGCCAATACTGATTATATGTAAATGCTGTTGTGTCAGCATTCGTGTTGTCTGCATCAGTCTTTCAATTTACTCTAATCCTTCAAGGCAGATGTTTTGTTAAGATGATTTCTGAGCGAGCTATATGACCGTAGTTTTAGAGATCTGCTTTTGATTATTGCCATTATTGATTTGAGCGACATGAGTCTGAAGTTATTTTATTTCTATGATATCTGTGGTATTGGCAATTTGTCATTGCATGTGGTGGTTTTGGAATGTTTCAATTTTGTTATTCAGTTTTGTTGTCCAGTTTACGCATTTGAGGCTGTATAAGACAACTGCCAATACGCAAGAAACGCAGCGCCTGCTTGTCAGCAAAGAAATATAGCAGAATTCAAGATCAGATGGTCTCCCCGGGCCGGCAAACTGCACATCGCAAGTAAAATGGCAATAGTTCATATCCCAGCAATCAGACTCAATGGTTAAAACATTGCTGTTCCTTTAAGACAGGGGGGTCAGATGAGAAAGTACAAGCACACAAGACAATACACGCTTGAGGCGGCGATAGAGGAAGGAAGAGCGGGATAATTACTCCCAGAAAAAGACAAAGTGTGCATATTTCACAAATGTATTTACAATCTTTAAATTTCAATAAAAATGCCAAACGCTAGTAGAAATTCACCCATAAAAGAAATGCTGTATTTACAATTTGTACACCTTTTTATTTTAAATAGAAACATGCAAGTGTTAACTCTCTACTGGATGTCAAAAAGCCATACCCTGGAAAACTTCAAGTTAAAATTAATATTTTTTTACGTACAATGAAATCTCATTATCAGCTCTGCGCCCCCCCCAGTCCCATACATTACACCTGATTCTCAGGAAGATAAACGGCACATCAAAAGGAAAAAATAAATTAAGAAATCCCGCCCCAAATAAGAATACAAATGTTAGTTAGCAAGATTGTGTCGCTAAATTATTGGAAATCAATTAAAAGAAAGGTAGTTGATCCATTGAAGTTCATTAGATTTCTCATGTCGTTGTGTATCCACTGCGATTTAAAACAAAAGGAAAATGCAACTGGGAATTCACTCAAATATGTTCTTTCCTGATCTTAGCCCAGTTAATACATACGACCGCTGACCACCAGAGGGAGAGCGCACACAGGAGTCAGGCAAGAGTCATATTTATAGACTCTGATCCAAACAGAACATATTTCAGTATGAATTTTCGGTGGCGCTTCCTTCAATATCCATTTGAGCGTCGTCATATTCTCAACTTGCAAATCACACGATCTAATAGAGGTACTTGAATATCTTGTTTGCCACGTGTTCTCACACTTTTCTGTCCACAGCCAGGCCATGTTGTGAGCTAAGGTCTAGGAATGAGACAAAACACAACATAACTAGCAGAGAGTGCTCCCGCTTTTTGTTATTTTACTTGGGTTTATTGAATAAATAAGTTCAATATCAAGTTTTTCTGCGCCGTGGTTTTACTGCCAAAAACAGCAACTCTTTTAGTATGAAATGTGGACAATTCTCATGAATTTCCCCTAGAAGGTAGACTCTTCTTCTACATTAAAAGTTATATACGAAATATGTAAAGATTTGGAGGAATTTCAAACATCGGTGCAAATTCCTTAGTGAAAAAATGGTTGGCACGTTTAGGTTCACCTCTAAAATGTGTGAAATAGCCTCAATCTGTGTATTTTGCCATTGAAAATGTATTGTGGTTATCGAAAAGGTATAAGCACAGATTTGTGATTTTGCCGACACAAATATTGATCTTATTGTGTGTAAACGTTTTGTCATTTGATATATTTTGACTCATCCCTAACACCATCAATCACCCTGCAAAATGGCTACGTACTAGGCCCCATCCAGACTGAACTGTGTCAAAACAAAATGAAATCTGTGTCCAAGAACAACCCAAGAAAAAAATAAAGAAAAAACAAGACACTTCAGAAGTGCAGTGTGAATGGGGCCACAGACTGACAATGAAGACATTTGAAAAGTGACCGGTTATAGAAAATTCTAGGAAGAGAAATGCACAGAAGGAAGCTTGTGTTGCACTTTGGAACCATCTGAAATAGTGTCACTGGATGGCTTCACTGGCCTACAAAGTGTCAGTGTACAACACCCAGGGTCTGCAGGCCCAACTGTGTTCCATTGGAGCAAACACGGACTCGCAAAAATTGAAAAAAAAAAAAAAAAGTTTGTGTGCACAGTTTTGCCTGAAATAAAATGTTTCCCTATATAATAAAAACTTGTCTAATCAATTTCAGTCTTTTTTTCCCCCACGTTAACCATGTAGCTAAACGGATGCACAAATCAGACCTAAAAAAATCTAAAGGCATTGGATATTCAATTTCAAAAAAGGCATTTCTTTCCAAGACAGAACAAAAAAAAAAAATAATAAAAAGTATAGAGCATTCGAAGAGGATTAATCCCCCCCGCCCCCACCCCCGACATAGTTAAAAATTAACTTTTTCAACTTGTACAAATCCTGCATAGATTCTCTACAACTACTACTACCAATAACAATAATAATAATTACATATCCTCAGGAAATAACTCATTAACAGCATCTCTCCACTGAAGAAGCTCAGGGTAGCAAGACAGCCAAACAGACACCCACACACTTTGCAAGTTTTTTGGCGCACCGAATGTGTGTTACATTAGGGAGAAGCCACCATTCTATTGATCTTAGCCAAGTCGGTGCATACTGATCTCGCCTCTGTGCGTGGACTCTGGTGCGCGACAGTGAATTGCTAGCATAGCTTAGCCCGACGGACTCAAAACGGAGGCGACGGTAAAAGCAACAAAAACATGTTGCACAACATTTGATTCTGCGTTGCCAAAACCTCAGCCATGTAACGACTCGCATACTGGATTTAAATTCTAAAATAAACTGTGGAAGGAATTAGTCACTTCCACAGTCATACTCAATGGGGTCAGTAGGGGGTAAGATATACTAAAAGTACTGCTGTGCACAAGAGTTAGGGCACCACACTAGCAAGCAGGATAAAGTATGTATAGATTTCAGATCCTTTTTATATTTACAAGCAGTGCGGAGAAGTGTTTGCGTACAGCTGCAGAGCTTCGGACAAGATTATATTGTGTATAAATTAGTGTTGCACCGATACAGTTTTTTGGTGCCGATACCGACACCGATACTAGTAGTAACTTCTTCCCAAGGGTAGGGAAGAAGTTAGTGTTATCGCGGTAATTTTTACATGCAGTCTATTATTAATAGTAGTGGAGGAAAATTATAAAAAACTGAAGAGTTCAGATGCAAAAGCCCCTTACTCCACTTGACCATTTTTTGAGAAGTTTTTTCAAACAAATGAGTGCTATTTTAGACACTGTGGCGAGCGGGTTTTACTTACTTTACTTACATTTTTTCACAAAAACATTTCATTGACATATTCTAGATTTAGACAAGATTCGGGCTTTTTCCGTCGTACGGAGCTGGAAAAAATGGTATTGGTCCGATACTGGGCTTAGGTACTCGCCGATACCACAAAAAAAGTTGCCGATACAGAGTACGTCCGATACCAATATCGGTGCAACACTAGTATAAATACAACACTTCAGACATCCTGATATTTTGGATATGGACATTGGCATTACTACCATCAATGTATACATACAAAAATCGCCACAAATCTACGTTGTAATTCATGGCGAACTTGCAAAGTCTAGGGAGTGCAAATCTGGCTGTGATGCATTTTTCCAGCATGCGTATTTCATAGGAAGTGAAAGAGGCCTTAGTGCCAAAGAAAATGGAAATGCAACAGTATAGGAAAGTCTCTCCAGCAGTGACCCAAATATCGTTCTGCCCATGCCGAGCCCTGTAGAGACAGTAGCGCTGAGGCTGCAACGATTAATCGCGTAATCGGTGACTAATCGATTATAAAATTAATCGACAACTAATATAATAATCGATAATCAGCAAAGAATTTAATCGTGGTTATTGTCAGCAGTTTTGAGCTGATCTTTCCACACAAATCTGATATTCTTTCATAATACCAGAAAATATGAAACATTAAATGGGAATAATGAAACATTAAATGGGAATAATTGATTAAAAAATGATGACTATGAAGAAAACCATGAAAATATCACTGTATAAATGGCATGTCATACCTTTGTTGACAGAGGATGTAACTTAATACTTGTAGATTAGATGGTAAAGAAAGAGCCAAATTTGACGAGTGCCGACACTATCTGCTGTGTGCAGTGGAGGCGGGACGCGTCAGAGCTAGCACCTAGACAGCTATACTGTAGTGACAAAGTGATGAAGCAACATAGAATATGAGGATTAAAAACACACAAAACCCTATTTTCAAAGCTTGTGAACCTCAGATTTTAAACCTCAGTTTTGTAGAAAATTTTGTAGGTAATTGCAGCTCTCACCAATAGGTGGCGCAGAGAATGGTGGAGAACGACAGTTTTGAACCTATGCAATCAGCACTCGTCAGTTTCTACAGGGCTCAAGCAGCAACATGTACCAAACCCCTAGCTTTGCGAGCCAGATCCAACATTCATCCATGCATTGCACACGATTAGAACGATTATTGGGTCTGGTAAAACCAGGATCGAAAAACGTGTCCAAAAAGTGTCAATCAAATTGTGTTATCCAGTCACAGTGCAGTAGGTGGGAAAAGCGGCGTGGAGGCGCGACAACCAAACTTTACCCACGTCTCGCATACCAAACTCCGCCCACATCTTGATTCAGATAATTTGATTGGTCAGCCCATATACGGGCGACGTCTGGCCGATTTGCTCGGACCCAATGTACCGTCTAGTGGCGTGCAACGCGTGGACATTTCGTTGGTTCTAGCTCGCTACCAACCCCCTGGGTCACCGTATATGGCTACGCAGAGCTCGTTCCAGGTCTGAATAAGTTCATAATAATCAGAGGGAAAGATACGGCACCCAGGTAATTAGGTTTGTATCAGGACATTTCAATTTCCATACTCAAATACTGTTTGTAAAGACAGTCCTTGTATACTCACAGCAACAACACAAAAATACAAAGTTGACTCAAAAAGGAAAATCGGAAATTGATACCGAAATAATTTCTTCCCTGATCATAGCAGAGTTAATACATACCCATCTAGAAGCAACGAATCACTCCCATTTGTTCTAAACGCGGCATGCGAGTTGTCACATAACCAAAAGGTTGGTGACTCAAAATGCAGCAGTCCTTCGTTGCTTCCATCTTCACCCCAGTTTGCGTGCAGGGGGCTAACCTATGCTAACAAAGTACTGCTGGGGGCGGGGGGGTCGCGTTGGCCGAGTGGTTATGGACACCGCATCTAAGGCGCCCCCATTCATGTTAGTGGCGCTGTGTCTACTGCAGCGTCCGCAGTGTCGCAAGTTCGACTGCGCTCGTCGACATGTCTGCAATGTCTACCACCAATCTCTTCAACCCAGTTTCCGACTAATCCTATCCAATAAAAGGTGGAAAAACGGTGCGGACGGAAAAAAATAAAAAAACAAAAACAAAAGTACTGCTGTATGCCGGAGTGAGCGCACGCACTCACAGAGGCAAGATAGATAAAGATCAAGGAAGAACATATTTCAGTATGCATTTTTGGTGGCATTTTCCTTTAGGCTGTGGATAGCCACTGAGGGAACCCAATTTCAATTCCAACAGTTTGAATGGCTATGGGTTTCTAAAGTTGGACTTGTAAGGCTGTCAGTTTCAGTGAAAGATATAGCGATAAAAAAAAAAACAACAAAAAAAAACTCACAGTTCATCATGAACTGTGTTTGGACAGCCACCCCCGACAATCTAAGGAACACTAATTAATCATTAAAAGAGCACGTTGATTTAATATGCTTTAATTTCATAACCCAATTTTTAGCTAAGCATTTGATCATGGGAAAGCAAAAATAAAAAAGGTTGACAAAAACAACCAAAACTTTATAAACACTGTTAGCATTTCAATGTTCCTCACCTATGATAGTTAAACTGCCTCACACTCAACGTTTAAAAACGGCATTATTGGAATCCATCCCATTTACAAAATCAAAATTCATAATTGAAAAATGTACAGTGAGCTTTAGGAAACATTTTTTAAAAACGTTCAAACTCAAAAACAAAACGATTCAGCATTGATTGAACACCAATACATTTGGATATAATTTTGGATGCTCTGATCATCGTCTTCCGGCTGCCATTACATTGCATCCTTTTGAACGACAACCGTGACGATTTAACCTCAATTCTTAGTGCAATCCTACATCATGTTCTGAATTAATCTTCAACATGTTTTCCATTTCTAGATGTAGTCAAGAGTTCAGTCTGAAATCGAATTTTCCCCCTTGACGTCATAGCGAAGGCTTGCACCAAAAATTGCGGTCAACTACGCACCTGGTCAAACAAAAAAGAACCAATTAGAATCTATGTCTTGAAAGTCAAAGACCTGCTTAAAGGCATTTTATTGGAGGATGGGAGTGGGGAGGCCATTACTGTCCCCAGCAGTGAAAACTAATTCACAGTAAAAAACAAACAGAATGTCCATGGGCCTGCGCTTCTCACCGTGTTGGGAAATGAACAGCACGCTAACTAGCGGCCCCGTCGATATCTGTCAAGTGCACAAGCTTAAGAAGCCTCCCCCGTTCCTTGGAGCATGTTAAAGTGTTCCGTACAGCGATACCATTTTAAAACAAACATCACAGGATATTTAAAAACCTTTGACGTACACAGTCTGATCTGTGCAGGATTGGTGTGCGGGTTGGTGGGGCTCAAGGCGTACACCCGCCGCAGGTGAGCATTTCCAACTCGTGAACCGCTGTTCCCCCGAACCCCGACCACCCGCTGAGCTAGCTCCTAGTTAAAAACAGTGCTCCGATATATTAGCGGCACATGGAGCAGCATCGCCCCCGCGTGCCTGACATACTACAAGGCACCTAAACAATAAAAACAAAAGACACGCACGCTCGTGCACAGAGACACACACACGCGGCGAACACGCACACATTTCATTTTAAAGCACCTTTGGTGTTTGAAGGGAGGTACTTTGGTAAAAAAAAAATGTTTTTTTAAAAAGCATCTGAAGAAACCAAGACGGATTAAATCCACAATGTGCTTGAAAAGGAAAGCAAACTGCAGTGTTGTTATAACCTCCGTTAATTCCTACTCAATAATGATGTCGGCGTCAAGGATGGAGCAGACAGGAAGGGGCGGGGCCAAACGGCAACTAACGGGAAGGGGTGGGATCAAGCGGCGGCTAAGCTTCCTTCCTGCGCGGCTTCCTTTGCGTGGTGGTTCCCAAGCCCTCACAGGCCCCCGCGCTCAGTGCTTCACGGTTTCGCTGGTGCAGAAGACCGACACAGTGTTGTGTTGTGGAGGGGATGGGGACTGAGTTTAAATTAAATCAGTCGTCTTGGAAAATATATTAAAGCGAACATGCCATGAAAAAAAAAACATTTCAAAACTGCTACAATAGTTATGATGGTCAAGATATGACATAAAACATTGAAAATACTAAAAGTTTTGACTCCATGCTCCCTTCTAAGTGCCATCTTTCATCAAAATCCATACTGAAATATGTTATCCCATGATCTTAGCCAAGTCATGATCTCTCCTATGTGCGTGCAATCACTGTGGCGCGCAGTGATAATCGGGTGAAGATAGAAGCAGCTAGCCACTTCATTTTTTTTCCTATTTAAATCTGTTATCCAAATACAGTTTAGTTACACAAAACCATATTTGATCTTCACCCTGCTCGCGTCAGTTGGCCTAAGCTATGCTAACAGTTACCACTGCGTGCCAGAGTGAATGCACACATCAAGGAAAGCCAAATATCTATCGACTCCAAGATCAGGGAGAAACATTTTCAGTACAACTTTTCAGTGGCATTTTCCTTAACACTAGTCCGACGTGTGATGCACACTGACCAACGACATTGCCATGGAGATTCTAAAGGCACACTTTTAAATATATATATATATTAGTCGACTTTCACAGGTTAAATTGGCGCTATAATCTGTGTACAGGTGGCTAGCGGTACGTCAATGCTGTGCAGGGTAAAAACACCACAATGGAACATGATGACATCCAGGACTTCCAACTGAAATGTTTCTTTTCATGGCATGTTGGGAATATTAAAAAAGACCACTAACAGGTTAACTGTATGCAATCAGTGTTTCAGAGCTTTGACAGGACATAATTATAGGAGGACATGCTTTTTGTCAAAGTCCAACATGCCATTCCACGTGAAAAAGGTACCACATAAACAACTACTATTTTAGTAGCTGGTAGTACCCGATACTATTGGTCATCACTGGCGAGCCTCCTCACGGGAAAGCTCCACACCGCTGCCTTCCACACCTCCAGAACGCCTGTCTGGGGCTCGCCAGCCCACCCAGTGAGCGTCTCCATGTGCCTAGGCCAAACCGATGTCAAAGGAGATACTCGTCAGGTGGACTGGACAGAAGTGTGGATGGAAGCCAGAGGGTGCTGCCCTGTGAAGAGGCAGTAGGGCCGGTGGAAATGGAGCCAACGTAGAGTCGCTTTATGTTGGATGTTATCGACAAAAACCTCCCAAAACCAGTTCAGCAAATGCTCTGAAAGACTCTGCAAGGCACACAGATCAATAGGTACGAGAGGAATAGCATGGTTTTTATATAATAAAAATACTATTACTAGACACAGTAAAGTGTGTAGGAGGGGCTGGTTAAAAATGGTGCAGGTGATTGCGAGATAAAAGGTTGTGTGTTACTGTACTGGAAGGGGGGCGGGGGGGGCGCGAGGTAGGGTCAAGGGTCAAAAGGTCAAACTGCAGGACTCTACTCCGAAATTCGGCAAGCCTTTGCAGCGCGTCAGCACGTGCGCGCCTCCGAGCACGTGGTCTGTGCCGTCTCCAGTACGTGTGCACGTGCCGCGTGTTGCCTGCGTTACGTGACGCGTGGCGCCGTGGAGCCGGCTCCGTCGAGTCCTTGCTAGGGGGCGAGTTTGGAAGCGTCGAACCGCAGCCAGTGCAGGCCTTGCCGGGTGTAGCGCACCAGTTCTGTCATGCTGCTCGTGTTGAAGATTAGGGGGCCCATCACCTTGTCCAGCTCCGAGAAGAACTCTGGAGACAACAGTGGAGGGTTAGATTTTGTAGGGAGCAGAAAGCAGAGGTCTCAAACCCATGTTAGGTGGGGCTGCTGCAGGCAGTATCTCTGTGGGCCGCGGCATCACGGCTGGATACTCGTATGCAAAAATATGAAGTCCCCCACTTTTGCCGAAATTGTCTGCTTGTCAGCAACCTCTCTCTTTTTTTTTTTTAATAATTTTTTAGCCGCAAACGCCATTTTTCATTCTTTATTAGAGAGATGGTGACAGGATTAAATTGGAAACTGGGATGAAGAGACAGAAAAGCCGGAGAGGGGATTAGAACCCGCGGCACTGCTCGATCTATAGCAACCTCTTTTTTGACTGCCGCAGTCTGTTATACCGCTGCATCCAGCCCAAATACATAGGCCAGTAGACTAGTAGTCTATGAGCCTTGAATGCATACATTGGAAGCCAAATCTCAGTCACTCTATAGAAACACTCCAAAACATGTGATGCATTACAAATAACTCGCACTAAAAGAAAGTGGAAGGTAAAAGAACCAGAGGCATACAACCCAAACGATGGTGTGACCAAGCTCCCTGCAGTTCCCACACACACACACAAACCTTTCTGCTCCTTGGAGAGTTGTTCAGCCTGGTCCCACACCTCGGTGGCGTACAGGAAGTTGGAGGTGACTTGAACGTAGCTGGCTGCCATCTGGTGGATGCGCTGGGGGATGGTGACCGAGGAACCGCCTCCTCCGCCGCCTCCGCCCGCCACCGACGAGTATCCGGCCGTGGAGCCGGGAGACAGCTTCGGGGAGACGGGAGAAGGCATGCTGGCTGCTTTGCTGTTTGGTGGAGGGGAGGAGGAGCGTCTCAAACACATTGATGCAAAAACTTATGGAATTATGGTGTGAGTGTCATAGAGGTTGGAGATGTCGCAGAGCTGTTATCATGGAGGTTTGTGATGTCATAGAGCTTGTCTTTAACTGAACTTTTGGGGCCCCCCTCCGACACTTTTGAGTGTTGATTCAGACAGTCGTCGGCCCGAGCATTAACCTTGGGGTGTCAACAGCCGTGGCGGACGCGGGGATTTAGAACCAGAGCCCTTACATCAGTGGGGCTTTGAGTTTCTTTATCTCTCTCTGGCTCTAGTCACGAAACTTGTCGTTTTTGCTGGGCATCCCAGGGGAAACCTTAAAATACAACAACAAAGTCACCATGTTCAGGCTGAACCGAAACCAAAATAGTTTGCTGAAGAGATAAAAACAACTCGGTCCTTTTGGTGCTTTTTTATGCAGCACATATTCTGATGGACGTTACAATATTAACACAGAACTATGCCAGCCCTATGACCCAGACCGTTTTAACCCTTGTTTTAATGTTCGATGATTCTAGAAACATGCAAGTTTGACCCCATTCAACACTTGAAAATGTAGTTTATGTGATGGCTTACATTTTTTTTAAAGAATCGTTTTTTAGAATTTGGATGAAAAAATAAACTGAAGTAAAATTTCATTCAAGTTTATTTAAAACATATCACCTAAAATATCCAAGGCTCTGAGGGTTAAACATTACATATAAAACATATCAACTTCACCGAGCGAGGACAGGACAGCTGGTTCCCACCCAGGGTGGCCAAGTGTCATCTACACATATAGATCATAACACTGCACAGCGAATCCTCTTCGTCTCTGTGAGAGCTGAACTGAATAATCAAGAAAACAAATCAGTACTCACTTCCCCATCCCTGGCGAGGGGGCCTGCGTGTTGCTCAGCGAGTTCTGCATGGATCAAAGTCAACATGTAGTGTTGAAGACTAGGTCGGACATTCGATGATATCATGAGACATGTTATATGGACATTGTCACCATTCACACTATTCACAACTAGCGATGTTACATTAGGATAATGCATTGTTTATTATTTATTGGTGAGCATTTTGTGTGTTTTTTGTGAGCCACCGCGGTCCACTACGACGAGATTAAATGGAACTCATACAGACACCGGAAGTGAATAACACATATGTTTATTATTTTATAACGCTTTTCAAGACAGACGTTTTACAGATTTCAAGGAACAAACTAAGGAACAAACTATGTACTGTATGGGACAGACTGCGCCGTGTTTCAATGAAAACTGATGAAAACTTGAACAAAATAAAACCGGTATTAACCGGTTACCACTATTTTTAAACAAGTGATCCTGTTCCAACGTTTCCGGTTTTGATTCGGTTCCCTGGAAAATACTAAAAGTTCCCGGTTTTCGTTCCTTGAACCGGTTCAAAGCCCTGCTTGAAACACATCTTTACCCTGTGGCTTCTCCCAAATACATTGTTCTCTCCTGGTTATTTTTTTCTTTTTTCCTTTTCCAGTCCTCTGTAAAGCGGCCTTGGGTTTCATGGAGGGCACTATATAAAGTTATCATCATCATTATTATCATTAATCATCACCAACCCTAAATTAAAGGCACCAAAGTAAATGATTTACTATTCTTCAACTTAGGTCTCACAAAAATCATCTTTGTTCTATTAAAGGTTGTTATGTTTATGCCCTTTCTAATATCGGTGTACATTTCTCAAGTGTGAAAACCAATCCAATGAAAGTGTTGAAAGAGCTGTAATTCTAATAATGCAATCATGCAAGCTTTCTTACCTTTAGATGCTCTGTCAGGGTTTTTGAATACTTCAGTGCACTTTCTTTCCTCAGCTTGAACAGTCTGAGGTTCAGCAGAGACTGGCAGCGTAGGCTAAAACACACACAGTTCACAGAAAATCAAACTAGCACATTTTTCGCACATGTGAGCCTTATGGTCGGTGTGTCTTATAAAGGGATTCGATTTCGATTATAGGCTACAGAAATGCACCACATTTGAAACACTTCTTTCTTTCCACACAACTCTGGAACATTTAATCCAGATCCGTGCTCAACCTTTTCAGTTATCGAGGGGAAAAACCAACGCGAGTGAAAACATAACCTGTGCTCCGCGGGCTCCGCCCCGGCATAGGTAATTTACCCCCAACCTCACCACACCAATAATAAGTACACGTCTCTGGAATTTCCAACATTGAGTTGGAGCAGACACAATTTGTAAAACTTAGTAAAAAGCTTTCTGCATTCAGTGCTGCCCAGTAGCTCAGTTGGTTAGGCAGAGCGCTGGAAAGCACGCATATGCCTTAATGGCGCGGTGAGTCGGTGGTTTGAATCTCGCCACCGACGTATTTCCCGCATGTCTGCCCCCCTATCTTCACCCGTTTCCCCTAATCCTAATAAATAAAGCTTGAAAAAAAAACATGAAAAAAAAATAAAAGAACTTAATTAAAAAAAAAAAAAAAGCTTTCTGCTTTCGGATTTTTGTGCGACAACTTTTTGTTGTCGTTTACCAAATTTTATTGCAGGAGTAGCAGAA
>OMKY01051289.1:0-13936 GCA_900302395.1 Bregmaceros cantori | reverse complement strand
GTTGCCAACGTTGATATTACAGCATGCTCAATGAAAGGTCAGTCACGATGGGCTAAAGACTGATACAAGATATTACAAT
The DNA here is from genome assembly GCA_900302395.1 of Bregmaceros cantori. NCBI lineage: Eukaryota > Metazoa > Chordata > Actinopteri > Gadiformes > Bregmacerotidae > Bregmaceros > Bregmaceros cantori. The sequence goes on along the minus strand of OMKY01051289.1, from coordinate 13,857 downwards.
AGCCGTTCATTTACAATTGACAAAGTTATAGCTGGGAAATGGATTCTTCCGTCTGGCCACATCTATAGGTGCTGGTCCGATCCCCTGCCGCTGCGGCCAGGGATCGTCATTTTAAAGGGGTCTGATAAGGCCCACAGCTGTCCAGTCCATCTCCGGTGTCATATTGGTGCTTCCCCTCGTGTGTTCGTAAACTAGTTACGTAACCTATCTGACTGGCTGATGATCCTGTTCGGAAAAGTTGCAATTCACCATATGATGTGCATCCCTTGGGTTATTTCGGAACGGCGTGTGCAGACCCCACATCTAAACCAGATTCTCTCTTTCTTTGTATTCCTCTCACTCTATTAGCTGCCAGTGTCCGTGTGCAGTCAAAGTTGCCTTCCTGGAACCCATAAAGCCCTCCAGAAGGGGAGGCCAGTGTGCTGCTACGACTGCATCTATTGCTCCGACGGTGAGATCAGCAACTCCACAGGTACGCCGAGAAGAGGCACTCCCTGCCGTGTACATCAGCCATCACCCGAGCATCATGTCTCGGCTGGTGTCATGTTCTGTGTGCTCCTGAAGGCCGCACAGCTTCAGTCTGTGGTGCGGGTCTTTCTCCGATAACTCTCGCCTTTTCCTGCAGATTCTCCAGTGTGCATAAAATGTGCCAGGGATTTCTGGTCAAACGCCGAAAGGGACGCTTGCGTGCCTAAGACCATCGAGTTCCTCATGTTCACGGAGGTGATGGGCATCGTGCTGGTCATTTTCTCTCTGTTTGGCGTTCTTCTGACAGTGCTGGTGGCCATCCTGTTTTGGCTGCACAAGGACACGCCGCTGGTCCGAGCCAACAACTCTGAGCTGAGCTTCCTACTGCTGTTCTCCCTGACTCTCTGCTTCCTGTGTTCTCTGACCTTCATGGGTCCACCCTCGGACTGGTCCTGTATGCTTCGCCACACAGCGTTCGGCATCACCTTTGTCCTCTGCATATCTTGTGTTCTGGGTAAGACTATAGTGGTGCTGATGGCCTTCAGAGCAACACTGCCAGGTAGCAACGTTATGAAATGGTTTGGTCCGATTCAGCAGAGACTCAGTGTTGTGGCCTTCACTCTGGTTCAGGTTGTCATCTGTATACTGTGGCTGACTATTAACCCTCCGTTTCCCTTCAGAAACATGGACCTCTTTGTGGACAGGATCATTCTAGAATGTGCCTTAGGATCTCCTGTTGGGTTCTGGGCTGTGTTAGGCTACATAGGATTGCTAGCTTTGCTGTGTTTCATTCTGGCCTTCCTGGCCAGGAAGCTGCCTGACAGCTTCAATGAGGCCAAGTTCATCACGTTCAGCATGCTGATATTCTGTGCTGTGTGGATCACCTTCATACCTGCATACGTCAGCTCTCCTGGAAAGTTCACCGTGGCCGTGGAGATCTTCGCCATACTGGCCTCCAGCTACGGGCTACTGCTGTGTGTGTTTGCCCCAAAATGCTTCATCATTGTGTTCAAGCCGGAAATGAACACAAAGAAAGCCATGATGGGAAAGCCTAATAAGTGAAAAGTAGCCACACAATATTCTCCAGGCTCCCGTCCATCAATGTACACCCAGTGTTGGGCAAGTTCACTTTCAACATGAACTTGTTCAAATTCCATGTCAGTCCTTGTCAAATGAATTTGTTCATGTGTCATTCATGTGCCATCATTTTGAACTATGAACAGGTGGTTCCCCAAAATGAACTTTTTAGTTCACAAGAAGCATACATCTGTACATCTCCAGAACTCTTGTGCATGATGTTGGATCACCACTGATCCTAACCGTCCTCCTTGCTCTCACTACTACCCTCAGAGAAGAAGTTCAGGTCCATCAGAACAAGAACCACCCGCCAAAGGAAAAGTTTCTTCCCCACTGCCGTACAGCTTCCCCGTACCTGCTCTCTAGCCTGGCGAAGCAGAACCAACGAATTGTCGACGCATCGGCCGCGATTAGAACGATCATTGGGTCTGGTAAAACCAGGGTCAAAAAAACATGAAATGTCAATCAAATCGTCTTATCCAGTCACAGCGCAGTAGGTGGACAAGCGGTGTGACAACCAAACTCCGCCCACGTCTCGCCCATACCAAACTAATGATTATGAATAATTTGATTGGTCAGCCCATATATGGGAGACGTCTGCCTGATTTGCTCAGACCCAATGTACCGTATAGCGGTGTACGATGTGTGGACTCTTCGTTGTTTCTGGCTCGCAAACAGTGTGTAAATTGTAAACAGGCCCCCCCTTCCTGCACTATATACACAACCCTAATATAATACTTTTGTTTATTCGGTTGGTGCTGGCGTTAGCTGACCACTTTGGACTCAACGTAACTTGTTCTGTGTTGCACTATCCTATGTCCTATGTTACCATACCCCTGCACCAATACCAAGAAAAAATCCTTGTCTGTGATTTTTGTATCATTGACAATGGAAACAAACTTCATTCTGATATGACACAAAATGTTACACATTCTCTGTCCATTATATGAAATTAATAAAATTGTTCATGAAAAAAAGTTAACAGTGAGGAAGGTTAATGTCTCCAGTCTCAATTGTTTCACCTGAATTAGCAGCGACTCTCCAGAAAAGGCACACACAGACTGAAAGGTAGAAAACTGTCCAAGGAAATCAGGATTTGGAATCATTGCTCTTATGACTTGAAGTTGACGAAGCGTTCTGTTGAAAATCCAAAACACATTCCGATAATCCAACGACCGGTTTAGTTACATTAAGAATTCTTATGGGTACAAAGAAAACCCTACAAATAATTGGAAAAATAGGACACTAATGGTTTTTGCAGAGTGATGCCAGAGGAACGGCAGAACGGCACAATTGTCGCAAATAATTCCTTCAACAATTATTCAATCACATAGACAAGCCAGCTACAAATTGCAAGTATGAGATTTGGAAAGCATTTAACATTGCCAGTGGTGCAATGGACACCATTGTTTTTTTTAATTATTTTTTCTGGTGTCAGCACCGCGTTCCGTCTTTATCGGATAGGGTTAGTCAGAAAGTGGGTTGAAAAGATTGGGGGTAGACAATACAGACGAACCGACGAGGGGAGGAGAGCTCAAACTCTTTTTTCTTGGAGAATCATGGAGTAATGTATGCCATTTTTGACAGATTTAGGCTTAAAGTGTGAGGAAGAATCGGGGAAGAGACCGTACTTTTTACTTTTATATGAGTAGATATTTGGATCTGTACTTTGTAATTTTATTAAAAGTATTACGAATGTATTTTGCTTATATTCAAGTAAGTAATCTGATTACTGTTTTATAAGGGTTTTTTTAAGGGTGTTAAGGAGGATGAGAGAGCAGGGGATTAGCGCTGCAGTATATGACCATGACAGGAAGCGATCTCACAGCACTGCATGTGCTCTGATCTAAGCCCCAGCAACAATACTAGGTCTGGGGCTGGCTTGGAGCAGCAAACTCTAACCCGCTGCAGCATGGGGCCAGCCCCCCAGTCTGATTACATTTGTCATCTGTGATTGTTGCGTTTAAAACACTGTATATCAGTGTTTTAAACGCAAAGCGACAACCAGCACTCATTCACATGAGCCCACAGCCAATCCCCCAAAGTATTGCGCTGATCAATGCACAGATATAAAGCCCCCGGCCCTGATGGTTGCAGGCAGACGGCTGAGCGAGGCAGAGCCATGCACCTCAGCACAGCCAGCAGCCTGCTCTGTCTCTCCTCCCTCATGGTGCTTCCCACAGTGGTTGCCGTCAGAGACGGCAGTATGACTAGGGGTGAATGCCAGACCTACGGCACCAAAGAGCTGTCACAATTTGCCAAAGACGGTGACATCACCATAGGGGGAATCTTCTCCTTCCACCAGAACCCGGTCAGTGTTGACCCGTCTTTTCAGGTCGACCCGGGCAGTGTGCAGTGCAGTGGGTAAGGCATAGGACGAAAAACAGCGTCAATTATGTGTGGGGAGGCATGCGCTTTGTGCAGAACTATGGTCACATTAGCCCTTTATTTGTAACAATATTTCTTTTTGTAATTAAAAAATATATATTTTTTACTTATTTATTCACCATCAACATTGTCGTTACAGTGATAAAATGCAATAATCTTAAAAAGTAACCACACTTGATAGCAATTATAGATGTTATTTTCCATCTATTCTGTCCTATTGTTTGATTTTTGTTTCAGAATAAGAATCATAATTAGAAAAAAAATAATAATAATTTATTTATCCCAATGGGAAAATCATGTTCATTCAGCAGTCTCAGCTCACAGTCAATAGGATCGGTAGTGATACAGCAGACTAGTAAATTATGTCCATTTAACTGTCTCAGCTCACAGTCAGTAGGATCGGGACTGATACAGCAGACTAGTAAATTATGTTCATTCAGCAGTCCCAATTCACAGTAGGATCGATCGTAATACAGCAGACTAGTAAATTATGTTCTTTCAGCAGTCCCAGCTCACGGTCAGTAGGATCAGCAGTAATACAGCAGACTAGTAAATTATGTTCATTCAGTAGTCCCAGCTCACCCAGTCAGTAGGATTGATAGTAATACAGCAGACTAGTAAATTATATTATATTCAGCAGTCTCAGCTCACAGTCAGTAGGATGAGTAGTAATACAGCAGACTAGTAAATTATGTCATTCAGCAGTCCTAGCTCATCGTGTGTCGATCACAATGGACACACTATTTCATCTCTTTCCCCCGTCATCATTCTCAGCCTTGATCCCGGAGAGCTGCAGTACGCCTACACCATGATGTTTGCCATTGAAGAGATCAACAATAACTCCAAACTGCTCCCGGAGGTGACGTTGGGTTACCGGATCTTCGACTCGTGTCCGAGCATTCCGTTGTCTGTGCGAGCTTCTCTCAACTTGATGAACGCCTTTCGCGCTGAGCAGAAGCTGGGCAGGTGTAAAAAACAAAGTGTTCAGGCTGTGCTCGGAGAAACAACTTCAACCTCCACTATAGGCATAGCTAGCAGCATGGGCCCCTTCTATATCCCTGTGGTGAGTAAGTGATGGATAGTTATAACAATACGCTATAATCCCCACCCACCTCCCGGCAGTGTACAGTCCCTCACACACATAAATAGAAAAACACTATATATAATAGTATAAACAGTCTATGCAGTCAACTCTGAAACGCCATCAGGGTCAACGTTTTTATTGAAAAACTCACTTTATATAAATATATAATTAAAAAGATATATCAGCAGTGTTTGTTTTTTTTTGTCGTGCAAGCTTAATAATAATGAAGCCATAGTGTGAACTTGGATTGTTTAACAGTAATTTTCTCACATGACAAAAGAAAGACTTAACTTGTTACGGTGCTCATTCTGAGGTTCTCAGAGGACCCGTCCTCTGTCAAACACGCAGCAGTCAGGGTTGCCAGATATGTGATAATTTCCAGCCCAAAAAGCGCCTGGGGGTACTAAATCCTGCGGGCGGAAAATAATCAAATCTGGCAACACTGGCGACAGTGCAAAGTCGGCTCGGTTGATTATCGGACACATGAAAGTTTTGTCGGACGCATGGCGGTTTATCTGTCGGATGCGTTCAAGTTTATTGCATGTGGGAAAGTATCGGACGTTTGAAGGTAGGCAAGCACCCGCGGACCACCTGGAGGGGGCTCGTGGACAGCAGGGGGTCGGCGGAACCCCAGTCAAGAATGGCCGCCCTAAACCAAGCAATATAACCCATAATGCATTGTGAAACGTTTTAAAAATGACCTAAACTACAAAAATATGGCACGGTGGAAGTAAATAGCAACCGACCACAGCAAATATTTATAAATATAAGTACTTTTATTTTTTGTGATGGTTATTGAATTTTATAATTATATATTTTAAAATTATATATATTATAATCATTTTAACGGCGCCAACTATAGTGTCCAAAATCTCGGCCCTTGCTTGTGAGTGCACTATTAGTGAGGGCACTATATAGGGAGTAGGGGATAGGGAATGATTTCGGACCCAGCCACTGTCTTAATTTTGGTTGTCAATTCTGAACAGGAATTTCTAGTAGCAGCTTGGGGCTTATTTATCTTTGCTGCCGAAACGTCATGGAAATATGAAATTTCTTGGTCGTGATGCGGTAACCGTGGCTGCACCGATTTGATTGTAGTCATTTCTGTTTCTTTATATTAACTTGCAGATAATGGTTATTGGGTTATTATTATTATTATTATAGTTATTTTTTCGGCGCAAGTGCCATTTTATTGGCATCATTGGTGTGAAAGGAGGATGAGAGAGCGGGGACGAGCGGACGTGCAGTATATGCAACCGCCTACAGTAATTGTATGCAACTGGCTACGGTAATTGGCTGTGCAGCCTTTTACTTTTCGGTTCAGTCACTGTGTATCGAGGAATTTCAATGTGACCGTTTCATACATAGTCAATCTATGCCCTCTCCAGTGTTGTGTTCAAAGAACGATATAGTTCATGAACTAGTATGTTTGGTGAATGTGACGTTCAATTATGCTTGATGAACGTATAATTGTGAATTCACTTTTTTTTTAGGTTATTGAACAGAGCCGTATTTTCGTTCAGGATTTGTTCATATCAGATTTCAAAAGCCTTCCGAAAACACAGCAATTAATCAAAAAACACATACCAAACTGCACCGTTTCTATCCACCTCTGAGAATCTAACCTAGCCCCTAATATGCACTACACTCAATAATAAGTACAAATTATAGCAGACAGCAACGTAAAAAAAGAACGATAAAAGAACTATGAAGTTCATTTTGAGGAACGACTTGTTCATTCAAGTAATTCATTTTACAAAGACTGAACTGAAATTTGAATAAGTTCATGTTGAAAGTGAAATTTCCCAACACTGGCACTCTCAACAGTAAAAATACTTTATTTACTCACACATACATGTACAGTGATAGATTTCCTCCGTATTTAACCTGAGGAGTGGTGGGCAGTCGCGGAGCGCCCTGGAGGAAACACACACAGAAATAAATGTGGAACGTGTGTAAAATACCCTACTGTGTTTCAATCTGCCTAACTATCACAGGCACAATTCATTGTCTTTGGAAAGTTTCACGGTCGAACGAAAGTTGGCCAGATTTTTCCGGACGGGTGCGACAGGTGGGGATGAAATACAGTTGTTGTGAGTACTTCACAACTAATTAAAAAATGTAACAGTGCTGGCTCTGCACTATTACAAGCGAGTGCTGGCTCTTCACCTAGGCCACGTAGCTCACAGGCACGGGCAGCCTCGCAAGTTGTCCTCTGCTTGTCGACCTCTGTACGATGTCTCCCCCCGATCTCTCTCGTCCCACAAGCAAAATAAATCCATGTCTGAATACAAAAGCTTATAATGTAAAGAGGAGAATCTCTATCTTAAAAATTGGAATACATTTTTTTAATTGTACTGAGAACCCGCGGCACTGTAAGACCTATGGTCCGGGGGGCCTTTTCGGTGCTATTTTGTCATTTTATTGACAGTGTTATGCTGGGTTCAAACCTAACGATTTTACAGTCGCCAACTAAAGACTGGCAGCACGGTGGCGCAGTGTTTAGCATTGCTGCCTCACAGCTAGAAGGTTTGAATCCTAACCCGGACAGGTCCTTTCTGTGTGGAGTTTACATGTTCTCCCCGTGTCTGCGTGGGTTTCCTCCGGGCACTCCGGTTTCCCCCACCACCAAAAACATGTTCTAGTTAACCTGCTCCAGTCAGTGCCCCTGGCCAAGGCATTGGCTCACAATGCCTTGGCCAGTCGTTAGGTATGAGCCCAGCTGTAGTGTGAAAAGGGAGCGAGAGAGCGGGTCGCGCGGACATATATGACCGTGAGGAGAAGCGATCTTACGGTGCTGCGCATACTGTCATCCAAGCCACAGCAACAAGGCAATGTATGGGGCCGGCTTGGTACAGCGGTTTTAACCCTTGTGCCACAGGAGTAGCTGTGGAGAGTCAGGGTTTTGCGTTGGCCGCCGCCGGCTTGGGCTCCTGCGCGTCCACGGCAGATCCTTTATGACATCACAGTCACTACCACTGACAGGTAGCTTGTAAAATGACATCACAGTCACTACCACTGATAGGTGGCATGTAATATGACATCAAAGTCACAGGAGGCGTGGCTCTATAAATATGATTTTGTGCTGCACAGACAAACAAAATAAGGAGATGCTTCCATCGTGTTATATTCCTTTAGGGTTCTGACAAGTTAGAGGTATTCAAATCCCCCCTGCCAAAAGTCAATGTCTTTTCTCCGATAAAGGAGTTTTCACTTTGAAAACCTTAATTTGGCTTTGGTTTAACTAAATCTAAACAAGTTAAATGGTTACGAATTTGTAGGTAGTTCTTCAATTCAAAATTCGAATTCAATTCAAAATCAAGGAGATCTATTAACGACTCTATCATCAATCAGGGTTGGAAGGTAGTTAGGTAAACTGTTGTTAAACTATAACTAAAATTAAGTCTGTGAAGCACATCGAGGTAACCTTGTTTGCGATTTTAGCGCAATATAAAAACCTGTTGGGTTGATTCATTTTAAGAATACCCCTGGTGCATCCATCAAAATTTTCCTGCAAGCTTCCTGGCTAGAGCCAGAGAGGGATCAAGAAATTGAGACAAAGTCCCGTCTTGTCCCTACGTCCGTCGGGGCTGTTAACTCACCAGGCCATTTGTACGGGCCGACGCATATTTCAATCAATACCGAAACGTGTCGGAGAGGGGCCCATCGATCCCTGACCAAAGTCTAGCAGCCTGGTAGCGCTCCACTGCATGGGCGCCATTGTGAAGTCATTTATGCGTTGACTCATGTTGTTCTCTGATGTCGTTTTTCTAGATAAGCCATTCAGCAACGTGTGCCTGCCTTAGCAATCGACAAGAATACCCGTCATTCTTCCGAACCATCCCCAGTGACCTGTATCAGAGCCAGGCCCTGGCCAAGCTGGTCAAGCACTTTGGGTGGACCTGGGTAGGCGCCATACGGACCAATAGTGACTACGGGAACGGAGGGATGGCCACCTTCCTCACGGCCGCCCACAAGGAAGGCGTCTGCGTAGAATACTCGCTGCCCATCTACAGGACTGACCCGAGGAAGTGGTTCCTGCACGTCGTTGACGTCATCAAGGAGTCCACCTCCAAGGTACGCCTAGCGATAGGGCTTTTGCATGCAACGTCACGGCTTGGAGCCGGCTACCTCCTGCATTCAGTAGCATCACTGTGCATGGGAAGAAACGTTTTTCTCAGTCTCTCAATTAAATCTCTTGACATTTTTCCACAAAGGTAATTGTGGCATTTGCCGATGGCACCGACTTGGACATCCTCCTGAAGGAAATGTACCTACAGAACGTCACAGGCCTGCAGTGGGTGGGAAGCGAGGGTTGGATCACGTACCGCTACATCGCATCTCCCGTCAACTACGCCGTGGTACAGGGTGCCGTGGGCTTTGCCGCGGAAAACGCACACATCCCCGGACTGCAAGAGTTCCTCGCCAGCAGCCGTCCTTCCACGCTCCCGGGTAACCGCGGCCTGGTGGAGCTTTGGGAGTCGGTGTTTGATTGTGCTCTGAGTCCCGAAGAGGTCAAGGTAGTCAAGCACACATACACACTAGGGTTTTCATATCACGATATTGTGAATTGGGTCACACGCCTGCATTCCGAGTTTAGGTTTTTCGACGGCTCTGCGTTCCGATAAAAAACATCAATTTGATTATTTTGTTAGGGTTAGGTTAGGTTTTAAGGTTAGGGCTATAGTTAGGGTTTTGGAGGGACCCTAACGGTGCTACATTCTAACGGTGCCACTTTAGATTATATCTTTTTATTTTATTTTATTTTTTGACAGCATAATATTATTGTATTGTTATTATTTTGTGACAGTGCTATTACTATATATTTTTCCTACTATGGTATTTATATTGTAGTATATTCACAGTGTTGTTTTATAATAGTTTTTACTATGTTATATTTACTGTACAAGGGTGTAAACCAAATGTCCGAAGTCAATTTCCAGTTGGGTTTCATCGGTTTGTAACGTATGTTCCGAAATCCCTATGTTCAGAAAACGTATGGGGCTTAGGGGTTAACCCCCACCCTAAACAGTTACACGCCTCCCATTTCGACTACACTGAGTTCTGACGATTCTTCTCTCCGACAGCTTTATTTGGAAGTTCTGCGGCTACTGGTAATGGTAAATTTGCTGACATAGACAAACAAACAAATAAAACAAACAAACCCATACCCGAATGCCGGCTAATCGTTCCTCCCCACTGACACCCAGTGGGGAGGAATCTTGCACTTCCGATGCATGATCAGAGTGGGAAAATGCCGAAATGTTGGGTGCCCCCAACTCTAACCCCAACCCCTTTCCTAACCCCTAAACGACAGATAACTTTTCTGGGGATTTCAGAATAAGGTATTTCGGAACGCAGGGCATTCACCGTTTTATCCATGACCTGGCAATAAAACCGATTCTCACAAACCCGGCAAGGAGTGCAACAAAAGAAGGGAAGAAACAGGAGTAACAGAATCAAAATTATGTTTACAGGCCAGATCTGGGAGTGGTGGGAAGGAGCAGGGAGTAGGGCCTAAGCTGAAGTTAAATAGGCTCCACTGCAGGTGGAGCCACTAAGCTAATCAGCTCCCCACCCTGCTCTGCTACCTGTTAGCCAAACAGGCTAGCAGGCAGGATGGGGGACATCATAGCGATCTGCTTCATTTAGGAAGGCGTTCGGCCGTGCAGTGGTCGGGAGTCCCTGTGGAACACTCAGACTCGCTTTACGGACGTGACGGACGCCAGCCTGATGAACAACATCTACAAGGCCACGTACGCTGTGGCTCAGGCTCTGCACCTGCTGATGACTTGCCAGGACGGACACGGACCCTTCCAGAACAACACCTGTGCAGACAGACATGACATCCAGCCGTGGCAGGTGGGCTCCTAGTCCGAAATCGCTCTATATAGGGCGCACACCATTTTGTAGGGGTGTCCGAAATCGCTCCCTATTCCCAATTTTGTGCACTATATGGGCTGCAAGCTTTTCATAGGGGTGTCCAAATGCTCCATGTACCCTATATAGTGCACTATATGGAGTGCACACTATTCTTAGGAGTGGCCGAATACTCTTGGTACCCTATATAGTTCACTATATGGGGCGCACTATTTTGTATGGGTGTCCAAATGCTCCATGTACCCTATATACTGCCCCATATGGGGTGCACACCATTTTGTAGGGGAGCCGAATACTTCATGTACCCTATATGGTGCAGTATATGGGGCGCACACCATTTTGTAGGGGTGTCCGAATACTCCATGTACCCTATATAGTGCACTATATGGGGCGCACGCCATTTTGTAGGACTCCCGCGGGAGTGCAGGGATGCGGGACAAATATTGAAAGGTCATTGCGGGTGCGGGCGGGACGCAGCGAGCATAGTGCGGGTGTGGAAATAAGCTGCAGTCCCGCAAACTAAAAACGTGCCTTGTGGATTGCAGCGCGAATCATTCTCGCACCGCAAGGTGGCGAGGCAGCTGTCGTTGACGAGTGACAGTTGTCTCGCCGCCGAGAGGACCGCGGGAGATGAAATAATAAAAGTGGCCCGCTGCCATGCTGTGAGCTCCGGGAGAATTAATAATGCCGTGGTTATTATTATTAATATATATAATATAATTATTTTAGCTCCGCGAGTCTCCGCCGGCATGCGGCTTCTCTTCGACCTATTTGGTTTGGATACTTATAGTGTTTGTATCCGATTCCGATCTAACGCCTACCATTCATGGTCGGGCTGCTCGTTTACATTTTAAATAAAGTTGCAGATGTGTAAAATCGCAAAAAAAAATTCAGATTCCGTTCTGCTCTTCCGTGTTCGGCTCTGCTCTCCGATCATGACTGAAGAGCAGACTCAGCAGGGATCGGAACGGGGTCGGCTTTGGGCAATAGGCGAACGTCGGAAGTCGGAATCCTGCGGGAGTTGCGGGCGGGAGCGGGACAAACTATTTTAGTTGCGAGCGGGACTGAAAATTATAAGTCTTTGCGGGACGCGGGACTGAACACTGTGGGAGCGGCGGGCGCGGGACTGGAAAATCAGTCCCGCGCAGGGCTCTATACTCCATCTACCCTATATAGTGCACTATATGGGTCGCACATCATTTTGTAGGGGTGTTTGAATAATCCACATACCCTATATAGTGTACTATATGGGGCGCATGCCATCTTGTAGTGGTGCCGAGTACTCCATGTGCCCTATATTGTGCACTCAAAGTTTCCCATAATGCACTGTTAAAAGTAGTGAGCATTGATGTACCCTAGTCCAAGCTAAAGAACCCATTATGCATTGCGAGACGCATTAAAAATGACCTAAACTACAAACATGGCGGGGCGGGAGTCAATAGCGACCGACCACAGCAAATAGTTATACTTGTTAATACTTTTGACTTTCTGCGATGATTGTTGAATTTTATAATGTTAGAATAATTTTGACGGCGCCAACTCTACTGTCCGAAATCTCGGTCGTTGCTCTTGAGTGCACTATAAGTGAGTGCACTATATAGGGAGTAGGGAATACAGAGTGATTTTGTACATTGTCTCCGCTTGTAGCAGACCGTGAACCAGAATGGATCAGCTTCCTCCAGAGTCTTCGGTCCTGTGTCATTCTGTTGAGGGTTGGTAGGTCAAGTCCTGACCATTCGTAGATGTTGTCGCCATCTTTTGGGCAGTCTGCCTTTGCTTCTCATGCCGACCGGTAGTCCCTCAAGGCAGAGTTTTGTGTTCTGTATAATAAATGATCATGATTTGGCCCCAAACTTTTTTTTTAAAAGGCACCCACATACGGTCTTGTCACTGTGGCACACTCACACTCACACGTGGTGGACTAATGGAGCGTGGGCCTTTTTTAAAAAAAAGAAATACAATAAAATTCAGTGTTTCATTGGTGTTTCAGTTGAGACTTGTAGTTGGCAAAAATATAAATGCGTCCAATATCTTCCAAATACTGCATTAGGTGGTGCACTACCTGACACAGGTGAACTTCAGCACGCCGATCGGCGACGTGGTGTCCTTTGATGAAATGGGTGACCCGGCCGCTCGCTACGCCCTGGTTAACTGGCAAATGGACAGGTCGGGCTACATCCATTTTGAAACCATCGGACATTATGACGCCTCGCAGGCCGAGGGGCACCAGTTTAAAATGGCATCCGGTGTGAGCGCAGTCTGGGCAGGACATCAAAGTCAGGTACGAATGGAGTGTTGTGTGTTGCCATAAAACTCAGTTGTGTTTTGAATAAATGAACTAGGCCCCGAAAACAAAGCTAAAAAAAAATGTGGGGGAAATGCATCCAGTCGGTCCGAGGTTATGGTCCAAACCAAAATTTGGCTATGTGGGGCCATCCGAATCTGGGACAAATTCATCCGTTCAAATGTTATCATGTTATCATGAGCAATCTGGACACACCGGTCACGCATGAGATCGCTTCCACTAACAACTGCACTCGTCCCCGCTCTCTCTTCCCCCTTTCACACTAACGCTGTCAATAGCGCTTACTAAGACCGCTGAACTGAGAAACAGTTTCTTCCCACGCGCGGTGATGCTGCTGAATGCAGGAGGTAGCCCTGCTTGATATGTTGACATGTTACCAGAGTTGAGTGTAATCTTTTATAAGTAACAGACGTTACAGTAAGGGATTAGTGTTGAGTTGAACGGCTTGGCTGATCGGAGCCGCTTGTAGTCGCCGCGGCCGAGATCAAGTGGGATGTGCGTGTGTGTGTACGAATCTATATATATATATATATATATATATATATATATATATACATATATATATTTCTATATATATATATATACATACGTGTGTGTGTGTGTGTGTATATATATATATATATATATATATATGTGTGAATACACTCTGACCCTG
>OMKY01051272.1:6254-24834 GCA_900302395.1 Bregmaceros cantori | reverse complement strand
TAGTGCTTCAGAAGTTTAGTGTGAATCAGGCCTTATTGTATTTTAGACTAAAGTACACCATGGTACCACTGGAGCCTATGACTGGGTGTGTGTCCACTGTTCATGCACAGTGGGGATTAGTCACAATGTACTGTCAGTCTTGACAGTGGGCCTTTCATTTGCCCCCGTGGCACAGTGGGTTAGACCGCTCTCTGCAGCCAGGCCCGTGCAGAGTCTTGTGCCTGCACCACTTGCAGCACATAATAATCGTTACTTGCAGCACTAATAGAGATTTAAGTTTGGAGGCATTTATAAACAAGTTCAGGGGGTACATCCGGTCTCTGAACGTCACTTCTGGTGTCATTTACTTGCCGTGTATTTGACTATTTTTCAACATGTCTATTCGGTGGGAGCACACACCTACAGGGTTATTTAAAAATTGTGGTGGTAACTTGCGGTGTGCTATTCCTCACCCAAATATTATCGTACGCATGATTTAATAATCAGTTCAACCCGTTCCATTGTCTCATTCCTTTTGGAAGTACTAGTAGAAGCAGCCAGCCTATTGGTCCAGAAGAACATGTGACCACTCAGTGAGTAACTTCAAGTAGGATTTTGACTGTGTTTCATCAATATTTATACAAAAAGTTTAACGAAGCAAGGAGAGTGATGTGTAACTGGTCACAGAGCGACACCAAGTGGTTGGATTTTGAACTGGTGTGCATTTTGTGTGTTTTTGTGTCCACATACCGTGGCTTTCTACCAGACTTTATATACATACATATAGGCACCGGAAGTGACCTGCAGAAGCGCGGGACAAGATGACTCCCCCCAGTGTTTCGCCCGTAAACTCGTCTATAGCACGCGGGTACACTATGGTTGTGAACAGGTGCTGAGTATACAAGTTTCACTTGGTTTGTGACTTGACTGACTGGTGAAATAGATCCAGGTCACCTCTACAGAGGGCGCTGAGCGCGGCTCCACCCGGGCGACGCCTTGTCAGGCCCCCCGGGGGAGCGGGACAAAGGCTGGTCTTCAGGTCTACTGTGGCCTGGTGGGGGAGGGGTTGCACGCAGACAAGGAGCCCGTGTAGCGTGTACCTGGCCCTGGTGACGTCCCACGATCCCCCACAGACCAGGCTCCCGGCGAGGGTCATTGATACGGTTCTGGTGTTTGGTCTCTGGCAGGAAGTTTCGTCAGTGAGTTGTACCGTTTCTTGGTAGCTAACTGTCTCCCCTGTAGAACAATGGCTGTGTCCAAAATTGCTCCCTATCCCCTACTTACTACTCCCTATATAGTGCACTTGACAGCAACGGCCTAGATTTGGGACACTAGCGCCAGCGCCGTCAAAATTAGTATTAGGGATGTACCGATCAAGTTTTTTTGCTCCCGATCCGATCCCAATCCTTTAATTTTAAGGATCGGCCGATTCCGATCTCCGATACAGAGTCCCGATACAGAGTCCTGATCCTGCAAAAATTGGTAGTACCCAAACTATTTGGCACGATTGTCAATTTAAATAATAGTCAAAGTAAATAAGCAGTCATTTGGCTCCTCGACTTATTTACCGATCCTTATCGGGACAAAATCACCAGTCCCGATCCTTGGAAAAAGTCTGATCGGCCCCCGATCCCCGATCTGAGGATCGGATCGGTGCACCACTAATGATTATAATATATAATAATAAAATATATAATTATAAAAACCAACAATCATTACAAAAAAGTCAAAAGGACTTACATTTATAACTATATATACTATATCTGCCGTGGCACAGTCGCTATTTACTCCCGCTGTGCCATGTTTTTGTAGTTTAGGTCATCGATGCTCTCTACTTTTCGCTGTACTCTCTGCCATTATGGTACAATGAGTTGCAGATTGAATTGCTCGTCCCAACCACTTTGCCGCAATTATTCAACGCTTGTTCCCCAAAAAAATAACACACCCATCAGTCTCTCTCTTGACCTTGTCACCATCTCCACACTTTTAATGGCCTTCTGATGTAAATTGCACCGCGCGCTGTCCTGTCTGAACAAGTTAGCCAATCATGGTTCCACTTTTTATTTTGCTGCCGTCGGTCGTCGCTCCAAACACTGGACCGCATCCAAAAAGCATTTCAAGTAAATACAATTGCTTTTATGGATGCATCGCAGAACATTACACTTTCCCGCAACCCTGCTGCGGCTCTAATCACGATGTGAGCCTGCGTACATGCGGCCCCACCTGATTTCCCTTGAAGTAGCTAGAGGTGGATGATATCGAAGAAAAAAAAGATCTGCCCAAAAAACGAACAAAAGTTATTAAATCCGCAGCTGCAGATTTGGAACGTAATAAATGCTACAGAATTCACGTAAATTCAGGACCCTGGACAGTTCTTGATCTGCTAATAAGCTGTTCAGGGGGTCCTGAATTAGACGACCTATTTAATATCTGTCCTGCGTGCTGGTGAAGTCCATTCCATTGGTAACCAGGCTAATGCTACCATCTAATGACCTACGTTAGTAAATTATTTATCTGCAATGAGCGAAGATTTTGCAGTTATGCGCCAATTAAGGGCATATTTAAACCAGTGTGTTTAACCAAATTGTAACTCTCTTAACAGTTATCCAAATAGTTGTGCACAAAGCGAGTCGTAGAGCACGCAAAATCATCAAAATCATCTGTGCTACATGTCGGAGTGCGTGTCTTTTAGCTTTTAAGGATCGGCCGATCCCGATCTCCGGTACAGAGTCCCGATCCTCGATACCGAGTCCCGATAGAGTCCCGATCCTGCAAAAGTCGGTAGTGCCCAAACTATTTGGCACAATTGTCGATTTCAATAATAGTTAAAGTAAATAAACAGTAATTTGGCTCCCCGACTTATTTATCGATCCTTGGAAAAAAATCTGATCGGCCATCGATCACCGATCTGAGGATCGAGAATGGTGCACCCCTAGAATACGCCCTACGGGTAAGTCTACATTTCATACTGGTAACCCATGAGGTTGTAGTACCTCGTGTACCATCATGAAGGCCTCAAGAACACCGGAATTAACATTGGTAGATCCCACTGCCTGTCATTGCTAAGTGTAATCAATATTGCCAGGGATGACAGGGCGCTAAGCCTGCCCCACTCCACCCTGTCACTCAGAGCGTCTCAAAGGGAGAAATGAGATCATCAGTTGGTTTTGTCTCCCAGAGAAGTTTCCACAGCTTGTATCTCTGGAATGTAGCCTACGATAACTAGGAGCTTTTGTTTCAGTCTACTACAGGGCTATCCAGCTGGCGGTCCGCGGGCCAAATCCGGCCCGCCAACCATTGTTTTCTAGCACCCAGAGCTATCCTAAAAGAATTAAATAAATAAAATAAAAGATTATTTTATTTATTTATTTATGTTTTGGTCAAACATGTTTTATCTATCTGAGATACTGCTCTTTACCTCACCAGAGACACTATGTGAATCTCAGTTAGCCTCAACCCTCAACTGTGTTGTTGAGGGTTGAGGCTAACTGAGATTCTGTTCTTTACCTCAACAGATGCACTAGAAATGTGTTGTTGAGGGTTGAGGCTTACTGAGATTCTGTTCTTTACCTCAACAGATGCAGTATAAACGTGTTGTAGTTTAAGTGAGCAGCTGCTGTTCACCACCATTTGTGTGTTGTTTCAGATGTTGCTTGTTACAAACAAGAAAGCACCATTGTTGCATAGAATTGAAGACCTTATAATGGGAAGTATGGGGGAGGGGGTAGTAGTTGAATAGCCCAATAGGAATAATGTTGGTTTAAATACCAGTTTTCCCGCCAGGCCGACCGCTGATAGTGGCAAGAATGACATCAACAGAGATGAAGGGGCTTACACCCTTTTGCGCCTTTGGGACTCTACTTTGCACCCACAAGAAAGTGATCAAGCGGTGCCGTCTAGATCCTAGAACATCAACACACCGAAACTGGAAGAAATCCATCCATGTACCATGCCACCCAGTGGGCGTGGTGGCGGCACACGCAAAGCCATTTCGTCCCCAACGCTCTGCGTTTTGGGGATATGAGTAGTTGCATATTAAATTCAGAATCGATTAGTCAACGATTGGTAGACTTGTCATTGCACCCGTACATCACACCGAAAAAAAATAAGACTGGTGATAGGGCTGTTGCACGGTGATGTCACGGCTTGGGGCGGCAGACATTTCGGTTGTAGCATTCTGGGCAGAGAGCGATATTTGCAAAAGACTGTCCGTTAAAAAGTCTTCTTTATTATTGATTCATCCACGGTAATATGCTATCAATCACCAGCAGATGGCAGCCTAATTACGTTCATTGTGTAACCATGCGGCCATTAATCTGATCACATGTTCAAAGTGGAAATACAACACGGAAATATTGCCATCATTTTATTGGCCCTGAGCTCGCCTAATCCTGGGTCTTAACCTCTCCCCTCGGTGAGCTGGTACGGGCGGACCAACAATGTGTTCTTTTGTGTCCCCCGGCCGCGGCGCAGACGACCTGTCACTTCCTGCGCGAGGCTGCTGCTGGTCACCACGTTTCCACCTCACATGAGGCCAGGAATTCCCATCGTGGAGACGTCTATTGAATCAGCGTGAACACAAACACAACGTCTTCTGGTACTCTGCAACGTGTCGACATGTGACTGTGGTCGTCCATGGCCTTGTCAGCACTAGGGGTGCTATAGTCTGGCGAGCCAGAGCCAACGAAACGTCCACGCATCACGTGCCGCTAGAGGCTAGATGGTACATTGGGTCTGGACTAGGGGTGCACCGATCAGGTTTTTTTGCTCCCGATCCGATCCTTTAATTTTAAGGATCGGCCGATCCCGATCTCCGGTACCGAGTCCCGATCCCCAATACAGAGTCCTGATCCTGCAAAAATTGGTAGTACCCAACCTATTTAGCACAATTGTCAATTTCAATAATGGTCAAAGTAATGAACAATCATTTGGTTTGCACCCCGACTTATTTACCAATGCTGATCGGGACAAAATCACCAGTCCCGATCCTTGGAAAAAAGTCTGAGGATCGGATCGGTGCACCACTAGTCTGCACAAATCGGGCAGATTACTGGCTGACCAATCGAATTATTGGACTCGAGGCGTGGGCGGAGTTTGGTATGGACGACATGAGACGTGGGCAGTGTTTCGTTGTCACGCCTCCAAGCCGCTCGTCCCACCTACTGCGCTGTGACTGGATAACACGATTTGATTGACACTTTTTATGACATGTTTATCGACCGTGGTTTTACCAGACCCAATGATCGTTCTAATCGCGTGCTATGGTGCTAATGAATAGACACCTAATCTTTGACTAATCGATTCATAAAATTAATCTGCAACTTTTTTTTTTCTTTTTCATTGTAAGCATAGCCTGGCAAGCCAGAACCAACGACTTGTCCACGGCACGCATCGCACGTAACTAGGTCTGGGGGCTCTGGACCAACCAGGAAATATAATTAGTTGGCCAAATTCGGATGGGCCAATCAGCGCCTTGTTGAGGCGGGCTTCGTTCAAATCAAGCCATGGGCCTCCATGCCACTTGTCACGCCCACTGGGCTGTGATTTGATAACTTCATTTGATTTGCACCTTTTTCGCGGCTGATTTAATCCAGACCAAATGATTGTTCTAGTCGCGTGCAATGCGTACACGATGAATTTGTTCTGGCTTGTCAGCTCGGTTTTTCCATCTTTATTGATAGGAATGGTTGGAAACTGGGTTGAAGAGATCGGTGGCAGAAATCAGAGGAAAGCCGGCGAGGGGAGGAGAACTCTCGGCGCTACGGACGCTGTGATTGAAACCACAGCGCCATTACTATGAATGGGGGCCGTCCTTAGGACGTCATCCCATTGCTTTCATCCAACTTTTTTGTGCCCGCCGACTTCGCGCTGCCACTGTTGAAAGTACCCGTATATCCGGGACAAGGAGAGATAGAGAGAGCTATACAGTATATGAGAGAGAGACACCCCACACGTGACTTCTTCCGGTGGTACTGTCCGCGAGGGGCGGCAACGACTGAGTCACAATGAATGGGATCCTATGGGAGCTGAAATAAAAAATATTAACTATTGGTGTGAACCGCCGTACGCCCGTTGGTGTGTACCGCTGTACGCCCGTCCCTGGTGCCTTGCGCACTGGTGCGCTCAGTTGCAGAAATTGAATTGGAGCACGGAGCGGTGAGCATAATGCAGGCTTTTAGATCGGCCGACGAGGCCTCTCGGAACCCCGTAAACAACTGAATTGTTTGAGAGGAGCATTCAGTGACCTTTGACCCCGATGTTTGGGGTGACCGCTGTTTGGGGTGACTGGGGTCACATCGCTCCCTAATTTGAGAGGCTCACTGCTTTCAGGCTGTCGGATGCCATTTATGTCCTGCTTTAATAATCGCCACACGGACCACTGACAGTTGTGTGGCAGGTCAACTGTCCCATAATAATGAGAAATGTGGCGGAGTGATGTGTGTGCTGGGATCAGGGCTCGAAAACGAATTTATTTTTAAAATGTTCCGTTTCGAACGGTTCAGGCAGGCCTATGTTTAACGTTTTCGTTCTCAGAACTGTTCCGCCACCAAAATATCGACCCTGAAGCGGTTCGGAACGCAAAAATTCAGTTTGTTCTTAAAGTTCCTGATATTGTGCAATGTTAAATTTAGAAACGGTCTATACAGAATATATTTGGTGTACTTCAGTGCAACTGTATTACAATGTGTTTACATTACATTCGCTTCCTCGTCTGTTCGCAAGATGGAGCCCCAGGTGCATGGGGCTTTACGACTGACATTAAAAGTGTAAGTGTAAGTGTAAGTGTAAGTCTTCCAGACATAGGATATGTTAAAATATATAGAGAAAAACATTTTTTAACCGGTTTTGTGGATTTCATAATGTTCCGTTTCTGTTCCGGAACAGTTGAAGAAATCTTTTTTTTCGTTTCCGTTTCCGCTCCACATAAAATTCTGCAAAATTCCGTTCGTTTCCGGTTTTCATTTTCGTTCCTTGAACCGGTTCGGAGCCCTGGCTGTGATCTAAGCCAGAGGCGCAAGACTATGAATGGGGCTGGCTTGGCAGCAGCAGGGCAAGCCCCCCCGCTTAACATTTTCTTTTCACCCAAGTGGATCCTCAGCGGGAGAAAGGGTTTGGGAATCACCGCTATGGATTATTAATAGACCAATAGAAGCTAGAATGGCCTGAGTAGAGAACTAGTGGCGTGGCCGAGGATCAGCTGTCACGTCACCTGAATACACCTGAGAGTTTCCCCTGAGACGACATATTCTCTTCTTAGACAACAAACGGGATCCGGTGCCAAAAACATCCGCAGGGCTCAGATCGGAGAGATAACTCTGAAACATGAATACCTTCTCTCTGTGTGCGTGTGTCGGTAGAGTGCGACTGATTTTTCAAATGATTTCCGAGTCACCAGCGCACTCAGATCGGTGATCGGGGGCTGATCAGACTTTTTTCCAAGGAACGGGACTCGTGATTTTGTCCCGATCAGGATCGGTGAATGAGTTGGGAAGCCACATGACTATTTATTTATTTTGAATATTATTGAAATTGACAATTGTGCCAAATAGGTTGGGTACTACCAATTTTTGCATGATCAGAACTCTGTATCGGGACTCGGGATCCAATCGGGAGCAAAACAATGTGATCGGTGCACCCCTACACTCGTGAGTTAGATTGGGCAGTGTATCGCTATGCAGGGGGGAAATGGCTGTGTCTCACTAGACTGGTAAGGCAGAACAAATGAACCGCCCACATGTCGCACGCGACTCGACTGTCCGGTGGGTCTGGACCAACCAGGTAGACAAACCAGATTGTCGCCCAAATTCAGGCGATCCAATCGATGCCCCGTTAAGACGGGTCTTGTTTGAATCGAGACCTGGGCCACCACGTCACTTGTCACACATCTATTGCGCTGCGATTTGATTTAATTTGATTTACACTTTTTCGAGCCTGCTTAATCCAGACCAAATGATCGTTCTAGTTGTTCTGGCTCGCCAGGCTCGTGTCGCACAAATGGTGCACTTCGTTCACTATTTTTAGTGTGTAGGCCGCTGTCCACAAGTAGTAGACAGGGTAGTGGGCAAATGCCCGGTGTGCAATACTATCTGTCAAGCAGTGTCGCTATGTAGTATGGAGAAGCCTGTCTTTGTAGATTCTGAGGTTTTTGTATGTGGTGTTTGATATCCACTTGGAGTCATCTTACAACAGTCCCTCTCCCACAGTCATCATAATCTGACATACTCCGGGTGGAGGCTGTTTTTAATGTGTCATCCATGACACCGTATCTCTTTATTTTGTACCTCAGCCAAAACGGTACGTTGTGGGTCGCGTGAGTTTATTTGTTTGTGTCTGTGAACAAAATGTACGGGCAGCGTGTTTACGGATTGCAAACCAAAATCCACAACCACGCCCCCGGGCAACTTGCACTTCTGCATATTTGCAATCCGTAAAAACGCGTATGGGCCCCCGTGGCAGATCCCTTGCGTTGTGTTGTGATGATTTTTTATTTTTTTTTTAAAAGTTGTTTCTTGGGCACAAGCACCATTTTTCATTCTTTTCATTGAGCGATAGTGACAGGATTAAATGCAATGCATTTTTGGACGGATGGATGGAGATCCCAGATTCGGTGTGTTAATGCTCTAGGGTAGGTTCACGGGGGTCCGACCTGCAGACCGATGGTTCTAGAGACCGAACGCTCCCAGGGCAGAACGCCGCTCTCGGTTAGGTTAGGGTTAGTGCTTATCGGTTTGGGTTGGGGTTAGAAATTTTGATCTAAAGCACCTTCTGTGTACAGACATGATCCGCTTCATAAGCTGATTTGATTTTTGGAGACACTTCCAAAATGGCTGAATTACAACCTTTTTTATATTAATTAAAACATTTAGAAATATATATCTTTCTTTTTGAGGATTTTCCTTTTGCAGGAGGGCTGCAACTATTAGTCGATTTAATCGGTGATTAATCGATTAGAAAATTAATCGACAACTAATGTAATAATCGATAATCAGCAGAGAAATTAGTCAAACTGGAAAAATTATCCAACCGATTAATCGTTTCAATAATCGGCAACTAATTGACTATTAAAATAATCATTATTTGCAGCCCTATTTTGCAGTCATTTTGACTTCTTATGCCTACTTACGTTGTGCATTTATTGACTTGAATTTGTACATTTAGTAAACTTACTGGATTAACTGATCCAACAAGTTTCTCAACTCAAAGTTTCTTGGGATCTTTCTCTCGCTGTCTCCAGCGCTGAACACGGACTCAGTGATGTCTCTCTTCAGACACCAAGTCTCCTGTCAAACCCGGGCGGTGACGCGGCGCTGGCAGATCCTAATTCTAGGGGAGAATAAAGATCCAGACCTGGGTGTTGAGTTTCCACAGCAGGCGAATCAACTTGTCAGCTGTGGGGCAAACTGGGCTTGAGGACTGTGAGGTTAGCTCACGCTACCAGCACAGCTACTGTAGTGACAGCAGCTCAGCTAGTCAAACACTTTGACATTTTGATACGCACTACTCCAAAATAAAATAAAAGTTAAATCCCAACACATAGTCATTGAAAACTGGGACGGCTACATTAAACCAAAGACAGGCCCACTATTAGAGTCAGACTGATATATCGGTCACTGATTCAATAATAGTCAAAGTAAATAAACATAAAAGTTATTTGGCTCCCCGACTCATTTGCCGATCCTGATCGGGACAAAATCATGATCCTGATCTTTTAGAAAAAGTCTGATCGGCCCCTGATCACTTTTTAGTAGTGGTGCACCAATCCGATCCTCGGATCAGTGCACCTCTACTAAGAAAGACCCTGATCTAAATGACGATGCCATGGAAATGACTACAACACTAAAAAAAGTGTAACTTCTTCCCAACAAGCCGGTTGATAAACTGGTTTTCAGTTTTCTTCTCTAAAACTCACTATATCGGTTACATATCGGTCATCGGTATTGGTCCACCAGGAAAAAAAATTGAGTTTTCGGTATTGGGCCAAAAAACTCATATCGGTCGGTCACGCACTTGCACCATGTTTTTAATAAGGCTCTTGAAGATTGCATTGTTCTTAAATAAATAAATAAAAAATGTCCTTGATTTTAATTCAGATTTTATTCAGGCTCTTAAAAGCTTTAACATTTTAGGAAATCCACAAAACGGTTAAAAACATTTTTTTTTCCGTTCTTTATGGATATTAACATATCCTATGTCTGAGAGACTATTTCCGTCCACTTTCACTTTCAGTTATTAACCCCATACATCTGGGGCTCCATCTTGTGGACAGATGAGGAGGCGAATGTACTGGTGTTTTAAACCCAGTTTTCACATTAATACAGTTGGACTGAAATTTGAAAGTCTGCCAAATGTATTTAGTATAAACTATATCTAAACTTAACATTGCACAACATAAGAACGAACGGAATGTTTGCTATCCGAACCGGTTCAGGACCGATATTTTGGTGCCGGAACGGTTCCAAGAACGAAAACGTTAAATATAGACCTGCCTGAATCGTTCGGAACGGAACATTTTAAAAATAATTTTGTTTTCAAGCCCTGGTCTCCATCACTAACAGACCTACGGTAGGTGTCCTAACTGACAACCAGCTGAACCATACCAATTACGTTATGCACAACCTTATGTTGCAATATTTAATGACTCTGTAATAAAATGAATAATTCATTAATTACTATCCAACCCTGTGCCTCCATTTTAGATCGGCCTAAAGCCTTTTTTTCCCTGGCAAATTGAATAAAATGATGAAGTCGGTACTTAACTCATCTCGTTAATTTAAGCATTTCTCGGCACCTTTTAAACAAGATGTTGACAGCTCGGAAGAAGAACTGGTCTCCCGCCGCCCGCCGGGGACAAGTCGTTACAATTTATTGGGTGGTGTTTAATACGTTGCGTAACGGCGGTCCCCCACGCCCCCGTCGCTCCAGCTCCCGACTGTAAACACAACACGTTTGAACAACACCTGTACCTGCATACCTTCCATCGGCTAACATTACTTTCACTGATTCCAGGAAGGGGAGTCTGTGATTGGTTTACGGGGTCGCTGAGAGGGGTGCGGCAGGGGAGGGGGAGGGGGGTACCGGGGCCTTGGGTCAACACTAGAGTCTGGTGTTTGGTTGCTTCTGTCAGACTTCTAGCTCCAAGTGGAAAAAATGAAATCTCGGAATGTGTGTTCTACACTCGGAAGTACTGGAATGTTACTTTGGTCTGTACTATTTTAGTGGTACGGACCTAAAATGGTACGGACATGTAACAAGATCCCAAGGACTCTCAAAAACAATCCTCCAAGGCACAACGCCAGGTGGAAAGAGAAGCGGAAGACAGAGAAAGCGATGGGAAGATGACATCCAAGAGTGGACAAGTAGCAGGCCGAGTGACACCATGCGAATGGCCGAGGACGGAGAGAGATGGAGAGAGATGGTTGCAAAGTCTTCAGTGGTACCCCAACGGTCAGCCAGACTACGGGACTGATGATGATGATGATGATGACTGCTAAGGTGTGCTTGTGGCCTTCAAAAACATTCAGTGCCAAAGAAGCGTTCATCATCATCATCATTATTATATCTGACCATTGGGGCGCCACTGAAGACTTCACAACCTAGTCTAGCCTAGTAGATCTGCATCTGGTCCGATGGCTTGTTTTATTCTGGCTTTCACTTCTTCGTTGGGAAGGTGTTCTCTATATGAGATACAGAGGTGCCTGCAGAAACTTCTCATCTCTGTGGCCTGAATTCTTCTCTAGTTTTGCTGTTCTGGTCCATGTCTCACATGCGTACAGAAAGATTGACGAGTGAGCGCATCTGTCTGATCTCCGAGCTGGTGGAAATATTGTACAGTGCCAAAAGGTGCATTTGGCTTTTATTGCACACAAAAAAAGAGGTGCAGGTGCAGTACCACTTTTGACCATCAGGAAGCGCCATGCGTCGCCTCTCCGAGCTCACGTGCAAAGCAATGGGGGAGTAATTTTGTCCCGCGCTTCTGCAGGTCACTTCCGGTGCCGATATGTATGTATATAAAGTCTGGTAGAAGGTTCCGGTGCCTATATGTATGTATATAAAGTCTGGTAGAAGGTTCCGGTGCCTATATGTATGTATATAAAGTCTGGTAGAAGGCCGATCTGTGACCAGTTACACATCACTCTCCTTGCTTCGTTAACCTTTTTGTATAAATATTGATGAAATACAGTCAAAATCCTACTTGAAGTTACTCACCGAGTGGTTACATGTTCTTCTGGACCAATAAATGACACTGGAAGTGGCGTTCAGAGACCGGAAGTAACCCCCGAACTCGTCGATAGCAGCGGCGTATACCGCCACCCACTGGACAGGGTCAGTATTTAGCTATTTGAGACACAACGAGGCTGCCATGGGCAAATGCGACGCATGCGAGTCATTCATGCTCCCAACATGTGACGTCGCCATAGCAACCCGAGGGGGGCAGGATGGACAGATGGGAGCCATCTTCACGCCAGTCCCACGCTCGGCCCCTCTTCTCTTGGACCCAGCATCTCTAGACTTTTTCACTAGCTGCTGGAGATGGCTCAAATAGAGTAAAGATACAATTTAGGACCATTTACAACTTCTAAACCTTTTTTTTTTTTCCCTCAGCGCGAGCACTCATTTTTTCATTTTATTGATGGGGTTAGTTTTTGGAAAAGAAAGATTTCCATTTCTATAGCGCTTTTCTACCACATAGTGACACTCAAAGTGCTTTACAGTGACCTCTCAGGACTTGGGATTCGAACCACCAACCTTTTTGGTTTTCAACCCTCCAGTCATTGGAACGGCCGCTCTACCAACCAAGCTACAGCCACCCCAGGGATGAGGGAAAGGGATGAGAGAGATCGGGATGGAGAGATTGCAGATAGTTTGGCGCGGGGAGGAGAACGCTGAACACCTGCCACTGTCGTTGAACTAAATCAGGCACCATACCTGTGCTGGGTGTGGGTATGTTGCTGACTGCACCACAGAGCCAGAACAACTTCTAAATATATCCATTTTTTGACTTCACATAAGATGTTAAATGTGTAAAATGGGTTTAATGCAGATAGAAGCTGCTTACACACTCTACGGTCAGATAATACAGGTTTTCAGGAGGAATTGCAACAAAGAATAATTAATTTGGTCAGTGCATGCCTGAAAATGTCTGAGGCTGAACCAATTTGATATTTTAATTTTATTGACAGTGTTAGTGTGAAGGGGGGGCTGAGAGAGCGGGGACTAGCAGACCTGCAGTATATGACCATGAGGGGAAGCGATCCCACGGCGCTGCGCACACTGTGAACACGGGCACAAGACTGTGAGGCTGGATGCGTGCAGGGGTCTAAAGCACTGTGCCACAGGGCCACCCCAGTGTAATCTATTTTGTAGCTAACGTGGAATATTGAGTGTTGGAGAGGTGGCAGAGGGTACAAATCAATACATGATGTCCACTGACACCATTTTCTGCCTGACACGAGACGGCGGTCGGCAGTTCAATCTATGCTACACACAACAGTCAGTGTCCGCTAGTAATGAATGGGCAGAGTAGCCATAAAAATGACTTAAGTAAAAGTATTGTTACTTATATTACTCAAGTAAAAGTGAAAAAGTACTCTACAAAAAAGTTACTCAAGTAGCAAAAGTACGGAGTAACTTTCGGTAAAAAATAAATTAGGACAAATTCTCTTTTCGAGAGAGAGAGAGAGAGGAGTGAGAGGGGAGAGAGGAGAGAGAGAGAGAGAGAGAGAGAGAGATATGACGCCAACAGTTCCCAACGGGTGTCACTAAAGGCCAAGTTAACATAACGAGTAGTGAATTGATGATATCTCAGTAAAAAGTAGGGTTTTTTTCACCTTAAATTTACTTGAGTAAAAGTAAAAGTAGGAAGTAACTTGTGAAAAATGTACTCTAAAAGCAAAAAAGTACACGAAAAAATGTAAATGGAGTAAATGTAATCCATTACTGCTCATCTCTGGTAATGAATTACATGTAATAAGATTAGTAATCTGCTTAATGTAAAATCTTATTACAAAAATCATAACTGTAGGTACCTTACAATTACATTTTAAAATATGTGATCTAGATTCCAGTTTACATTGACCCTATTTTGCTGAAAACAGACTTTAAAATATTGTTGATGAACGCAATAGGGCTGTTGCACCAGTGACATCGCTGGTCGGGTGGCGGCCATATCGGCTCCAGCGCGCAGTCTGTTTACACGCTCCGTGCGTACAGAGACACAGTTCGAGAGAGAAAGAACTACTTCACCTTTGAAATGGGGTAGTGGCAGAGATGTGACCAAGTCCCTCTTTCAAGTCTCAAGTCTCAAGTCCTTCTTGGGCAAGTCAAGTCCCAAGTCAACTCCAAGTCAAGTCATCATTAACATGCTGTCATTTTAGCTCCAGAATCTGATTTTAATAAAGTAACAAACAAAAAAATCAAAGAATGCTATTATAAAAGCAATACTATTACTTTCTTTTGACTTTATTCAAATTAGATTCTGGAGCTAAAATGACAGCATGTTAATGATGACTTGACTTGGAGTTGACTTGACTTGCCCAAGAAGGTCTTGAGACTTGAGACTTGAAAGGGGGACTTGGTCACATCTCTGGGTAGTGGGATTACATTGGAGAAAATGCTGAACATATTTGGTATTGTTATAATTCCTCTGTATTTACTTAGCTTTTTGGTTTATCATCCATCATTTGAAAGTGCTTGTGCTATATGCTAACCTCATCTGTTCCATAGTCTGTCTGACCGTTGGGGCACCTCTGAGGACTCCGCAACCGGCTCTCTCCATCTCTCTCTGTCCTAGGCCTCTCGCAAGGCGTCACTCAGCCTGCGACTGCCACATCCATTCTTTGCACGTTATGCAGGAAGTGTGTATTAAGTTATGTAAGTATTATCCAGCCCTTCTTAGCCACGTCACAGGACCTGAGTTAATGACGGTCCAGCTTAGACATCACATGCAGTGGCTAAGGTTCTTATCAGAAGTCCACTTTCTACGTTAAAAACACATTGAGCAGCTGGTCTGCAGTCTACATATTTCCTTCATATTTTCCACCATTTGTCAGTGTAAATCAGAAATGTGCTCAAAAACGTATTCATTTTTAATTTACATTAATTGTTCACCAGAGGTGCTTCTTGGCTGAAGGAATAATTCATTATTATATGTTGAAACACAAGTGCACTATAAAGCACACATATGGCATTATGGCACAAAGAGTTGTGAGTTCACTTCAATCCTCGACAATAAGGATGCTCCTTTTCACCGAATATTTAAGTTTTTAACATTGTGATTAAAAAAAAAAAAAAAAGTAAGTTATTTTTTCCGGCGTCAGCGCCGTTTTTCCATCTTTATTGGATAGGATTAGTCGGAAACTGGGTTGAAGAGATCGGGGGTAGACATTGCAGACAAGTCGGCGAGCGTAGTCGAACTCGCGACGCTGCGGTAGACACAGCACCACTAACAGGAATGGGGTCGCGTTAGGTCCGGTGTCCATAACCACTCGGCCAACGCGGAACCCCCCATTGTGATTATTTTTTTTAATGCTAAAAATTGTTTGGCTCTGAAAAATTGATTCATCAACGTATTTATTTATAATATTTATTCATTTAGTTTCAATGCATTTTTAAATTTGTTTTATTGTATGTATTGTATTTTGTGTATATTAGTCTCATCATTAAACCTCACCTGACAACCAACTAATCAGTTATAAGTAGTTGATTGGGGTCATTGGGTTTGGCGTGTGTTAAATTAACAACAGAGCCCCACACAGGAAGTTAAAGAGAACAACACGGACCAGGGCCTAGTGTTTCTGTCTATGATTGTTGGGTGTTTGGGGTGAACAATGACGGTGACATTCCACTAACAACAGAAACAAAAAACGGCCACACCGACACATTCCTCGCGCCTCGTCTGATGCAGCGCGGGGCGTTCTGCTGCTGAATAATCCAGATCTTACCCACGCATTCCAACCCGTGTCTGGGCCAGGACCACTGGAATATCATGGGACGTACAAAGAGCTGGTTAAAAAATGTATATGTGTAGTATATAATCTGACATAAGACTTGACACGTAATAGAAAGTCCCTAGTGTCAGTTGCTCCCGGGGAATAATGGGGGACTGGGGTGAACACTTAATTTGTAAAAAATTAAAAAATTTGGTATGGGCGACGCGAGACGTGGTTGTCACACCTCCACGCCTCTTGTCCCACCTACAGCGCTTTGACTGGATAACACGATTTGAGTGACACTTTTTTTTACGTTTTTCAAAACTGGTTTTACCAGACCCAATGATCGTTCTAAATGCGTGTGAACGGTTAGTTGGTTCTGGCTCACCAGGCTAATCTGTAGAGGTGCTCAGATTGGTGATCGGGGGCCGATCAAAAATTTTTCCCAAGTCCTCGTGATTTTGTCCCGATCCTGATCGGCCGAGCGGTAAATGAATCAGGGAGCATGCCAAATGACTTTTGACAATTGACAATTGTGTCAAATAGTTTGGGTACTTCCAGTTTTTGCAGGATCAGAACTCTCTATCGGAGATCGGGATGGGGATCGGCCAGTCCTTAAAACTAAAGGATCGTGATCGGATCCGGAGCAAAAAAACATGATCGGCACACCCCTACTAACGTGCAACAGCCCTATTGCTCTTCTTCACAATGTTGCAGTGTGAATCTGGCTCTCTGGGCACCGGGGCCGTCGGTATTGTCAGGTAATTGTATCAGTTTCAGTTCAATGAGGTTTAATAAGACATTGGAGCCGCCGCGCTCAGCCGTGATATTCCTGGGAGCAGGGTGAAGTCACTGCACCCGTGGACGTATATTCTGTCGGCCGCGTCAAAACTTATATTTTATTGCTCTTTGATTGACTCACTGCTAAGGTTCTGCTTTCATGTGTGACACAACACAACACTCACTCCAGCGGCCCATCGCTGTGCGGCGTAAACAGCGTGGGGTAGGATTACCTGAGAGTGCCAACAGCCTTTTAGACGAGTGTGTTTACAGTCTCAGTGTTTCACTCCCAGTCGCCGAGTGGTTGGTTGTAGCGCTACTGTCAGTCTGCCAAACTGTTATCGTAGACTTGATTTGAGCTATGACACATTGACAGATTGTATTGACTCATTTCAAGATTCATTTTAATTCTCCATATTGCATATACATGGCAGCAGTAAACATGGAATTTTAGTTGGGCCTGAAACAACTCTCTCAAGATAAACAGGTAATGAACAAGGTCAACACAAAAAGAAAGAAAAGCAGCACATACGTTAGCAGCACACATGTTCTTCTGGACCAATAGGCTGGCTGCTTCTACTAGTACTTCCAAAAGGAATGAGACAATGGAACGGGTTGAACTGATTATTAAATCATGCGTTTGTGGGTCACAGATCCACACGAGAGCATTCGGGTGTGGAATAGCACACCGCAAGTTACCACCATCCGTTTTAAATAACCCTGTAGGTGTGTGTTCCCACCGAATAGACATGTTGAAAAACAGCCAAAAGAACGGCAAACTAAATGACACCGGACGTGACGTTCAGAGACCGGAAATACACGCCGAACTCGTCTATTGAGAGAGAGAGTGACAGGATTAAATCAGAACCTGGGATGAAGAGTGGGCGGGACATTTGCACAAACCACTCTGCCACTGCCCCTCAGGGGTTACTTTTTCGAAGTAACCCCTTGTTACAAGTTAGAAGTTTTTTCTAGCCTAGCGAGCCAGAACCAATGCATCATCCACGCATCGCACATCGCTAGACGCTTGCATTGGGTCTGGTAAAACCAGGGTCAGAAAACGTTTTAAAAAAAAACGTGTCAATCAAATTGTGTTATCCAGTCACACAGTGCAGTAGGTGGGACAAGCGGACTCCGCCCACATCTCACGAAAACGACTGATTAACCTAATAACTGCGACTGTACTCGGTGCATCAGCGCCCCTACTGACTCATATTATACATGTTCTCCTACCCCGTCAATTCGCAAAAAAAAAGTAAGGAGCAGAAGTACAGATATTTGTGTTAAGTAAAAAGTAATCACTGGAAAAAGTACTTCTAAAAGTATAGATACTTTTGAATTTTTTACAGTACAATACTTAAGTATTTCTACTTTGTTACTTGCCATCTCTGATGAAGGGTCAAGTACTCTTGAGCCGCGTCTCCACAGGGCCAATTTCGATTCTATTTTTCGACTCCTCTTCGAAACGGTTCTGAATGCATAGCGCTTGAAACTGTGAATTGGTTTATTTTAAGGTTTCCCATCCAGCAAAAGCATCACACCTCACGAGTAGAGGGCAGAGGTGGAAAGAGTACTGAAAATTGTAATTGAGTAAAAGTATCTGTACTTTGCTTAAATTGCACTAAAAGGAAAAGTAAAATTACCCATCTCAAAATGTACTCGAGTAAAAGTACCAAATTACTTCATTTAAAATGTAATGAGTAAAATAAGTAAAATTTATGTCATGAGTCATGATTCAAATTCAGCATACGTTTTTTTTTCCATTTTCTATAAATATTCTAATTCCAGCTTTTAACTAGAAATGCGCTCCAAGCATGCAGACCTCTGCCAAGTAAGCTTTTATTTTACTTTAAGCTACACACGAGTTTAACTTTCCGCCCAAAATACAAATG
>OMKY01051251.1:0-10499 GCA_900302395.1 Bregmaceros cantori | reverse complement strand
GTCGTCAAGGCCCATGCATCTGGGGCTCCATCTTGTGGACAGACGAGCAAGTGAATGTAATGGCGTTAATACAGTTACACTGAAGTTTGAGAGTCCACTGTATATATTTTGTATAAACTATATCTAAAGTTAACATTGCACAATATAAGGAACTTTAAGAACGAACAAAATGTTTGTATTCCGAACCGGTTCAGGACCGATATTTTGGTGGCGGAACAGTTCAGAGAACGAAAACATTAAACTTTGGCCTGCCTGAACCGTTCGGAACTGAACTTTTTAAAAATAATTTCGTTTTCAGGCCTGATAATAACTTTCATCGATTAATCGCACACCTCTACATTCAATAAAGAAACAGAACCTCGACTGAAGGATGAAACTGTGCTTCACAGGGATATGGATGAGGAGGTTGGTCCAGACCAACACTACCAGACATTGCACCATGCAGACGGCACACTTCCGTTCCAGGTAATTATATAAATAAAACTATATCAACTATGAAAATAAATATTTTCATAGTTGATTAGTTTACCATCACAATAATCTGCAATTAATCAACTAAGAGAATAATCATTAGTTCGATTAGTTGACTGTTGGTTTTCTTGACTCATTCGTTTTTTGTTCTTTTTCTTTAAGAAATACAATAAAGTATGATTGTTTCGCTTTGTCTCGAACAGAAACAGTATTATAACATTTCTGGTTATGCATTTATGAGTTCCATCAAAAAAATTGAACATTCCCGAACTGGTTACAACAGAAAAATTTTGTTACCGGGAACGGTTAATTTCGTTCCTGTCAGCTTGGCACAAGTTGTGCCAGGCGGTGTTTCAATTTAAGACGACGCGCGTCGCGGGCGCGGCTGGGAGGGGAAGACGCACTGCGGCAGAGACTGGTAGAGCAGCGGACACCCGAGCCTTGCACGGTGGGGGCACAGGACTGGAAAGGGAAGGCGCACGGCAGTGTTTCAACAAAAACTTTGAGGAACAAAATACAACCGGTATAAACCGCTTACCATTATTTTCAAATAAGTGTTCCTGTTCCAGAACATAAAAAAATATAATATTTCCAATTTCGTTTCTGTTCTCTGGAGAATACTAAAAGTTCCCAGTTTTCATTTTCGTTCCTTGAACCGGTTCAAAACCCTGCTTTATAATACCACAACTTGCGGGCCGTGGTATAAATGTTGTTCCATAAGCTTTCCGACTCGGCATTTCCGAGTGAGCGCAGCCACGGCATTGGTCCAGAAGAACATCTCCACATGGTTTGCCCTCACATGTGCGTGCAAGATGAGGCATGTAACATCTACGTAAGTTCGCTAGACTGCCAAAATGGCGTCTGTAAGCAATGCACACATGTGACGTCTGCCACCATCTTGCACGCTCCTGAGGGCAAACTATTAAGATGTGACCAGTTTCGCATTTGGTTTGCTCATTGCTTTCTCAAGCACCCTGCCCCAGTGGTTCAAATGTTTCGATAGACTATAATTAAAAGTAGTGTTGCACCGATACCGATACCCGATACCTGGCTCTGCAGTATCGGCCGATACCGATACCAACCGATACCGATACCATTGTATGAAAAAAAGTGCTGTTGGTAGTTACTTCTTCCCAAGGGTTTGGAAGAAGTTACTAGTGCTATCGCCACAATTTTTACATGCAGTCTAATATGACATGATTAATAGTATTTTAGTAATAGTAATTATTTCACTATTTAAATATTTTATTGTTTGGGTGGTATTGGGGTAGTAACTGAAGAGTTCAGATGCAAAAACCCCTTACTCCACTTGACCACTTTTTGAGGTAAAAGGCCATTTTTTTATCAGGCCATTGTATTTAAGCAGATGAGAAGATATTTTAGACACTGCGGGGAGCGGGTTTTACTTACTTTACTTACATTTTTATAATAAACAACATTTCACTTACATATTCTAGATTTAGACATGATTCCGGCAGTTTCCGCTGTACGACGTTGGAAAAATGCTATCGGTCCGATACTGGGTGCAGGTACTCGCCGATACCACTAAAAAGGTGCCGATACCGAGTATGTCCGATACCGATATCGGTGCAACACTAATTAAAAGTAATGAAAAGTAACCTGAGTTACTTTTAAAATAAATTAACAAGTAGAGGTGCAACAATTAGTTGATTAATCAATGTCTAATCGACCTTCGAATTAATCAACAACTAATGCAGTAATCGATTAATTGTCAAGGAGTTGAATCATTTTTATTGGGAGCAGTTTTTTCACTGACACCACCACCTAGTGGTCTAATCACTGTCTGACAATCCAAATGTGATTAAAATGATTCAAAGTTATTGATAAAAAATATGATTATGAAGAAAATTGTCAAAATATTAGCATATAAATTAATTATAATGAGTTTGTGTCTGAGTAATTAACTTAATTGCTGTTTACTTATTTGCTAAGATGAACCAAAATTGACAACATCTCAAGTTGACAAGATTCATTCCTGTGTCGCTGTCAATATTTTGGGTATCTTTTTTAAAATAAAAATTTCCGACCAATCGTTTCAATAATCAATAAAGTAATCTAACGGAGCTAGTTTTTATAACTAACTGTCAGAGCTCCGAACCAGTTCAAGGAACAAAAGCGAAAACCAAAAACGAACAGAATTTTACCGAATTTTACGAGGAGTGGAAACGGAAACGGAAAATAAAAATCT
The DNA here is from genome assembly GCA_900302395.1 of Bregmaceros cantori. NCBI lineage: Eukaryota > Metazoa > Chordata > Actinopteri > Gadiformes > Bregmacerotidae > Bregmaceros > Bregmaceros cantori. Next base: position 7,819 of record OMKY01051251.1, on the reverse strand, counting down.
TAAACTGTTCCGGAACAGAAACGGAACATTCTAAAATCCAGAAAACCGATTAAAAACGTTTTTTTTTTTTTGTTCTCTTTATATTTTAACATATCTTATGTCTGGAAGCGTATGGCATTTTTAAACTTGGTTTCACGTTAATACAGTTGCACTGAAGTTTGAAATTCCACCAAATATATTTTGTATAAACTATATCTAAACTTAATATTGGACAATGTTAGGAACTTTAAGAAAGAACTAAATCTTTGCCTTCCGAACCGGTTCGGTTCGGTCCAGCCCTGCTAACTGTGGCAACAATGTTCGGTAGGGTGCATGGCGCTGTTACTGGCTACTGCTGGCCTGAATGAAGAACAAACAGAGGCTGCAGAGGCGTGGCCTGTGCTTAGGAGAAGTTAACACTCGACAAGTTGAATTTCTTTTTTTTTATGACCAAAATAGACATCCCCTCAGTGACACACCCGATTACGCAGCGAACACAATTGTTTCAAAAGTTGTGGTTAAAAAGAAGCACTGTGTGAAGCAACCGTGTCCGGGGCTCTGTGGCGCAATCAGGAGTTTACGGCCCGCAGGACATGTGGTTGACTGTGTTCGGCCAGCACTGCGTGTTCTCTCGCCCGAGCTTTGTCCCACTTTCAAACTACCCTTATGAATAAAATGGGAAATGACATCATCTTAGGCATCATCTGACATTTGGTTATGGGTCTATATACGTCCATTTAGACCAAAACCAATTAAAACGACAGTGCAAGAACTTGTTTAAAAAAATTGTTTTGGCTGGGGAAAGTGGGAAAGGATAATGGGAGGGGTGGATAGCGGGTTACAACCCTATGTTCCGAAATCCCAATGTTCCAATATCCCAATTTTCAGAAAAGTTATGGGTCTTGGGGGCTAAACCCTAATCCTAACCCGTATCTTAAGCACTACCCTAACCCTAACGGCCCATTCATACCTCACGTAAACTATGGATATGGATGGATCGCTTCACATGTTCTCTCCGTCGATAACGTACGTACATTGACCCAGATCTCGGGGTGCACTTGAGTATAAACAGCTACAATGCGACAATGTGTGGAACGTACGGATGGATTACGTACGCAATTGGCCACACGTAGGGTATGAATCAGCCTTAACTCCTTCCCTAACCCTAATGCCTTCCCTAACCCTTACCCTAACCCCTAAACGACCTGTAAGTTCCCCTACCCTAACCCAAGCACCTTCCCTAACCCCTTCCGTAACCCTAATCCATAAAAGCCCCATCATTTTTCTGAACATAGGGATTTCAGAACATAGGTTGCCCTGCTGGATAGGGAGAGAGGGAGGCACTCAATATGCAAATGCTTGTCTCACTAACTTGAGAAGTTTTGACAAAACATCGACCAAATGTGGCTGCTCATCCTATGGATCCTCAGAGCTTTGCCGAAGCCATCAAACAGCTCCTACTAAGTAAGCAAATTTGCCAACACTAGGCCCTAGTCGCTCCGAGTATGGCCACTGGCCCGACCTCTTGCCCTGCTACTGCTATGCAAAAAATTAAAAAATAGAATGATATGAACCCCCCATCATGGCACTAGCCTCCAGCATCCAGTTTTAACTTGTTAACGGTTTTAACATGTTTTAACCAGTTTCTACTTGTTTTTAACTTGTCTAAGGTCCCCACCAGAGTGTGTGTACTCCACCCACGGACATCCGGGTGAAATATAGCAACTCTGCTAAGCCCGTCTAGTACAACCATCTTCTCATATTGCATATCTCATGCTGAAATGTTTAATGGCTCTGTACTGTCTGCTCTAAAATAAAATTAATTCATTCATTCATTCATTCATTCATCCATCCAATCCAATGCTGATCCCAACCTTGAACTCCTGCTAGATCTTCCCAGACCCATCACTGAGCATGCTATCAGGGCAGCCCGAGAGCCACCACCACGACGACCGGCAACAGAAAGAGCGCCTGCCGTCCATCGTGGTCGACCCCACCGACGCCAGCGACGTGGAGAGCGGAGAGCTGCGCTGGCCGCCCGAGGGGGTGGACCTGGAGGATGAGGAGGAGGAAGAAGACCTGTTCCTGGAGCAGTGCATTCCTCCGGCAAACATCGCTGACTGGGGGGAGGACGACAATGACGAGGACGCCACTGATGATCAAGAGGGCGACGAAGAGAACTCTGTCATCCTGAACCACCAGCCATGCCCGTCCCTTCTTGGTATGCTAAATCATGAAGGGTACAAGAACAGTTAACTCTTAACATACTTTTAAAAGTAATCTAAATACAATATAATGTAATCATTTAGTTAACCTATTTTCCAGACCAATGAGAGCACCTCTCCGTGCTCCGTCTCCATCCCCATCATTTAAAAAAAATGAAATAAATAAATAAGTGACAGTGACAGGATTAAATCGGAAGCCGGGATGAAGAGTCAGGGGGAGACATGGCAGAAAAGCCGGAGGGTTTTGCGAACCCACGGCACTGCTCGACCTGTGGTCTGGGGGACGCGCTCTTTACCCGCTCAGCCACCACGCGCCCCCACCCCCGTCAGTTTTGCGAAAACATGGAAAAATAGTTATATAAGCCAAACCGCCTCATTAGCCGCAAAGTTCAAAGTGAGGGAAAAAAGTTGGGGCTTATAGCCTGAAAAATATGGTACTTTTAAAATGAGGTAGTGGGATTACATTCTTTTTAGTTTTTTTTCCCATTCATCATTGAGAGAGATAGTGATAGGATTATCAAAATCGGAAAATCAGAAACTGGGATGAAGAGTGGGGGGAGACAGACGGAGATGGGATTAGAACCCTCGGTGCTGCTCAACCTGTAGTCTAGAGGTTGCGCTCTATAACCACTGGGTATTAGAAAAGATAAGATAGCTTGTTTTTCCAGTAACATGGCTATTTAAAGATAGCATTCTCCCTGAGGCGGGTGGAGAGACCAGCGAGACAGACATAGGTTGCAGGTATGTCCGAATCATTCTGAAGTTTTAATATGAAAGCACATACAGTTATTCAGAATGGATGAACATCATCCAATCACAACACAATAACATTTTTCTATCCAATAAGAGCACAGGATTATTATATTATTAGTCGAGCAACCAGTGAGACAGTCATTACCAATCATAGCATTGGGCAATCAAGAGTTTACAGGGAAGATAGTTAGATTCTTCTGTGGAGGGATTGTGAGAACACATAGGCTGTGTCCGAAATCGCTCCCTATTCCCTAAATAGTGCACTATTTAGGGTGCATGCCGTTTTGTAGCGGTGTCCGAATTCTCCATGTACCCTATATAGTGCACTGAAAGTATCCCACAATGCAACACAAAAAGTAGTGAGCATCGGATGTACCCTAGTCGAAGCACTATAACCCATAATGCATTGCGAGGCGTTTTAAAAATGACCTAAACGTTAAAAAAATGTCATGGTGGGAGTAAATAGCGACCGACTGCCACAAATCATTATAAATGTAAGTACTTCTGACTTTATAATTACATTTTTCATAATTATATTTTATAATAATTTTGACGGCGCCTACTCTAGTGTCCAAAATCTCGTCTGTTGCTGTTGAGTGCACTATAAGTGAGTGCACTATATGGGGGGTAGGGAGTAGGGTATAGGGAGCAATTTTGCACACAGCCATTCTCTAGCTAGTCAGGGAAAATCAGCCATTATAGGTCTGCTTACGGAGTGAAACACCTGTCCTGATAAGCTACGACTGAGGAGGGGGAAAGAAGCTAAGCAGAGTGTAGTTCTGGGAAACCTTGTGATAAGTGAAAGGGACATTGAGAGACATTAAATATATATGAAGAGTTCAGATGCAAAACCCCCTAACTCCACCACTTTTTGAGAAACAGGCCATTCTTATCAGATCTTTGCATTTAGGGGCGTATTCAAACCAACGTGTTTATCCCGGGTCCGACTCGTTTTAACCGAGATGGAAGTCGTTTCCGAGTTGTCCCGGTTGATATGAATGCGCCAAGCGGGTCCGAATCTGCGCTAAATCATCCGAGACGAGCCCTGCTGGACGAGCTAGTCCGAACCCGGGATTGAACCCGCAGAAAAGGCGTCCGCACTCGGAGCAGCGTGGTCTGAACCGGCGCACGCTGGACCCATTTCGCTCAGACGAACAGCAGGTTACATTGCGACTTTATGGATACATTGGCATCCCCAGCGGATGTGCTAACGCTATCTTCCTTTGGGTATGTGAACATATTAACTCCACAATCAAGTGTGTGTGTGCCATGCCGTGAGCGCGTCAACGGCATTTGACACGCCAACTCTCTCTTTTCCCTCTCCACCTCCCTCTCTCTGTCATTAGTCAATTATTATTACGCTCTGGTTATGTCGTTCTCTTGGCTAATATTCATTCAATCAGCGAGCGACAGCAGGAAACACTTGTAGTTGTTGACAAATTTATCTCGGGTTTTAAATACCGGTTTGAATACTACTACGACCAATCAACCCGCGCCACCTGCGGGAAACAACCCCAGCTGCATCCAGGAACCAACCTGCAAAGTATTCAAAATGTGGTTTGAATACACCTGCGGGGAGCGGGTTTTACTTAATTTTTTTCACACAAAAAATGCATTTACATATTCTAGATTTAGACAAGATTCACACAACATAATGCTGCTTAGGGGGGTTTGCATCTGAACTCTTCATATTCTGTATAATATCAATATATTTACTAACAGAATGTCTTTCATCTACAACTTTTTCTTTCCAGATTTCCAATCTGACTTCAGGGACGACACACCAACGCTCCCGCCCAGCAGTGCTCCAGCCCTCAACTGACTTCAGCGCTTCCTCATGACAAGATGACAGGATGTCGTACATTCAAATCAAATCAAACTTTATTTATATAGCACCTTTCATGCAGAGCAATTAAAAGTGCTTCACAGCAACACAGCAAAATTAAAAAGGAACAATTTACCCACAACCTTCCCAACTGATTGAACAGCAAGCATACACACATAGCCATACACGCACACACACACACACGCAGGCAATGGATTTGTCAGTAAATGTATAGGCATGGCTTGGCACCGAGGATATACAGCACGAGGAAACAGTGGATTTATGAATGGCGTTCATTCTTTCAAACCATGTACTAATAAATTACGTGCTTCATCTACATGGCGGGAACATTGAACTACAGAAAATAGTCAAATTTATTTGAATAAATATATATGTGTGATTGTTTGAAGAATCTCAAAAGCTGAATGTCTGCAGAATGTTGAATATTTGTATGTATCGTTGATGATTTGTACCACATAAAATTCAAATCTGGTCATTCTGACTCCAGCACATTACCACACACACCATTCAACTTGCCTGCTAAGAAAATAAACATTGGAAGAAAAATCGAGAACTGTCCTCAATTTTATAGATATATTTTGATTGTGTTTCACTAGAATCACAGAAACGTTTTATGTATGTATGTCCACCCAACACCATGGTAGGCAACAGATGATGCGTCCACTCTTTTTGGCTGCTCGTAAGTACCGTATTTTTTGGGCTATAGATGGGTGTATGCTTGAAACACTGGGGGGAGTCATTTTGTCCCGCCCTTCCGCTGGTCACTTCCAGTGCCTATATGTATGTATGGAAAGTCTGGTAGTGGACCGAGGTAGGAGGACACAAAACACAGAAAATGCACACCAGTTCAAATTCCAACCACTAGATATCGGTCTGCGTTGGATGTGTAACTACACATCACCCCCATTGCTTCGTTCACCATTTTACGTAAATATTGATGAGATACAGTCAAAATCCCACTTGAAGTTATTCACCGAGTGGTCACAAGTTCTTCTGGACCAATAGGCTGGCTGCTTCTACTAGTAATTCCAAAAAGAATGAGAAAACGGAACGGGTTGCGCTGATTATTAAATCATGCATTTGTGGGTCACAGATCCGTACGAGAGCATTTGGGTGAGGAATAGCACATTGCAAGTTACCACCACCCTTTTTAAATAACCCTACAGGTGTGTGCTCCCACTGAATAGACATGTTGAAAAATAGACACGGCAAAATAAATGGCACCGGACGTGACGTTCAGAGTACAAATTTAACCGGAAATACCCGCCGAACTCGTCTATAAGCCACCACTTTGTTCCCCTCGCTTTCAGCTATGCAGCATATGAGGTGGTGTGGCTGTTCTGTTTTTTTTTCACCGGCGCGAGAGTATAACTTCTTTAAAAAAAGTTGCCGAAAGTCATATTTGAAAGCCGCCCTTCTCCTATCCAAGATGGCGCGCGCAACGCCCGTCTAGCTGTATTTTCACCTGACACACAGGCGCCGTCGCTCCGCTGTGAACGAGAGACTTCCTTGGATGAAGAATGGCGATAAACCGTTCACAAACACTGGCCACATGCGACGAGTATCATCTTCTGATGCGCGTCTGTCGGTGGATCCTAACCGCGCGCTCTCTCTCCCTCTCAGTCTCTATCTCTCTGTTTCATATATATATATATATATATATACATATATATATATTCGCTACTTAAGTAACTTTTTGTGGAGTATTTTTTTACTTTTACGTGAGTAACTATTTGGATGACTACTCTTTACTTTTACTTTTACTACTTTTTTGAGGTTATTGAACGGAGCTGTATTTTAGTTGAGAATTAAAGCAAAAAAAAAACATTCCAAACGGCAGTTTCTTTCCACCTCCGAGAATTGAATCTAGGCCCCTTAGACAACGTTGAAACAGTTATATATTATCGTTTGTTCTGCTTGTATACTGTGAATAATGTTGACAAATTGTAGCTGACAGCATCATAAAAATAAAAGAACGAAGAAAGAGCTAAAAAGTTAATTTTGGGGGAACCATCTGTTCATAGTTCAAAATGATGACGTATGAACGATGAATGAACAAATTCATTTTACAAGGACTGAACTGAGATTTGACCAAGTTTGTTGAAAGTGAACTTGCTCAACACTGCACATAGTCTTGTCGCTGTGACTTAAGATTAGCCTGATGAGCCAGAAGCAACACATTGTCCACGCATCGCACTAATCATGTGCGATGTGTGGACGATTTGTTGGTTCTGACTCACCAGGCTAGCGTAACATCATATTTTTTAATGTATAACTCTTCGACTAACGCACGTCTTTTGAGACTAGAGACAAATGATAAGCTGTGTTGACAAAGTATGCCAGGAAGCAGAAATGGGAAGCGCTCCAGCAGAACTGGCCTTATCAAAGGTTCATGAACTTCCTGGAATGACAAACCTGCATTACACAGCACATTGCATTGGCATTCACAAATAAAAGTCTGAATAGAATGTCACATGTTGACATGAGGTGATGTAAGTTCCTAGTTCAAAGGCATGCACACTGTTTTTGGCATTCAGGGCATTCAATACATCATACCATTAATACTAGTATTAAAAACAGAAAATGATGACAACTAGAAGCACTCAGAGATTGCAAACCTGCATCGTAGTGGTACAAAAACATAGTACTTTTAGTGCTAGCAGTATGTGTGGCAATCCATTATCAACGCGATTGCTATTGACGCCGCCGGCGAACATGCCAACTACATTTCCCAGCGGCCCCTGGACCCGGAATTCTGGTCATGTGACCACACAGCGATCTATCGGTAAGTTGGTGATTAAATATGATTATGTTACTTGCAGGCTAAAGAAATGCACCAAAATGTAATTACTTATTTTGTTTGTCATTTCCAACAACTGTCCAAAATTTCATCCAGATCTGTCAACAACTGATTCATTTATCGAGGGGACAAACCAAAGCGACTAAAACATGACCTGCTTTGCGGCTACGTGAGTTATAGGTGCCATTGGGATTCATTGTGAGGGAATTTATATAT
>OMKY01051231.1:3928-14978 GCA_900302395.1 Bregmaceros cantori | reverse complement strand
GGTGGTTTTTGTTTGAGCACCGGTGGTGACGTCTCATTCGAATTGCACCCTGCTCGATCCCCATCGCGGTGTGTCTTAAAGGGTCCCGTACATATGGAATATGTAACTGGGTGGAGAGATAGTCTCTGATACGATAGAGAACGTTACGGTTACGGTACGTAACCATGGTTCTCTGAGTGAAGAGACTATCTCTCCAGCACAATTCCGCTTGGGGATTCGTTGCATCAAAATTTAATCAATGAGTGCGAGGCACCCAGGTGCCTTTATAGCCTCATTAGGCCACCTCCACAGGTGGTGTGTCTTAAAGAATTATCCACGTCACCTGACCCACGTGGGGTCAGTTCCCGTACATATGGAATATGTAACTGGGTGGAGAGATAGTCTCTTCACTCAGAGAACCATGGTTACGTACCGTAACCGTAACGTTTTCATTTAGTCCTGAGATATAAGATCAATTAGTCATTTATTCAAACAGTAACATTGACAAACTAACCTTGAAACATTTTGCATTTGCATTTTACATACAATTTTATTTTTAGTACTTTGTACTGTATACTTTCAAAAATACATTTGAGTGCATTTTAGAGCCTGTACTTTTTACTTTCAAAAATACTTTTTGAGTACATCTTTCAGCATGCACACTTAACTTTACTCAAGTAGCTATTTGGATCAGTACTTTGTAGTCTTACTCGAGTTGTTTTTTTACAAATGTATTTTACTCTTACTCAAGTAAGAAATCCCGGTACTTTTGCCATCTCTGTGTATGAATGAGGCTGACTAGACTTCAGGGACTGAGAGAGTTCTGGGAGCTGGGCATCTTTCTGCCCATTAGTTTTATTTCCAGCGGCGCATGATTTTTCATTTTTTCTTTTTTTTTGGGTGTGGATGTCAGCGAGCTCCAACAGATTAGCTTATTTTTCAAGTGGTCATCATCACTCCGCGCTCGTGCACACGCACGTAGACACCCACTGACATGAAGGCACGCTCACACGTACGACACGCACGTAATCCGTCAACAGAAAAAGCAGCTTTTTCAGACACCCAGTCACACCCTCTTTGTTCAATCTGCCTCATCATTTAACACACACACACAGACATACACGCTCACACCCATTCACTCGGCCACTCGCAGGAAGAAAAAGACTGTTTTTTTCCAGCCACATTCCCAATTCTCTTGTTTCTTATCTGTATTTTCAATGCATTGCTTGCTCCCGTACGTACGCACACACAGACACACACACAAGGCACACTGACTTCTCCCCACCCTCAATACATCATGATGACAATCATACTCTCTTCACTCCCGCTTCATCTAGGTCTAGACATTTTTCACCTCGACACACGCAATCACAAATAGTCAATGTTCACGCTTTTCCCATAATCCACGTTCTATTATCTGCTAGTTAATGGACAGAATAACTCGAAGATCTATAGCTGTGTCTGAAATTGCTCCCTTTCCCCTAGAAATCGCTCCCTTTCCCCTAGACCCTACTCCCTATACAGCAACAACCGGGATTTCGGACACTAGGGTCGGTGGCATCAAAATGACTATAACATACAACATACATAAAATTCAAAAATCATAACAGAGAGTCAAAAGTACTTACATTTATAACTATTTACCTTCGATTGCTGTTGACACCTACCGCGCCATGTTTTATTGTGTCTCACAATGCATTATGGGTCATATCACTTGGTCTACGGCAGGAGATCTTAACCTTTTTCATCTCAAGGACCCCCTTTCCCAGCCCAAAGCAACTTGTGGACCCTATATATATATACATTTTGAAGTCCCATAATTTCATGTCATCTTTGTAAAATAATCAATTGGAACACAAACTAACTTAGTAGCAGCATATGGAATACTTCATAATGCATCTTTAAATTGGCGAACAAATGTTTTTATCTATTAAGGACAATTCACAATGAAACGTCATCAGGGTCAATGTTTTTATTGAAAAACTCACTTAATATAAATATTGTAATGATGGGGACCCCCACGTGGGAGCGCAGGCAGGAACATATAGGGGACATATGTCTGGAATCGAGTCAACAAGAAGCTAAAGAAAGATATATAATATCAGCAGGTTTTTTTTGCCCGGCAAGTTTAATAATAATGAAGCCATAGTGTGAAATTAGATTATTTAACAATAATTTTCATACCTGACAAAAGAAAGACTTCCAAGGTGCTCAGAGAAGACGACCTCTCTCAAACACGCAGCAGTCAGGGTTGCCAGATCTGTGAGCCCAAAAAGCTCCTGGGGCACTAAACCCCGCATGCGGAAAATCGTCCAATCTGGCAACACTGCCTATCAGAGGCGTGAAAGTTTTGTCGGACGCGGACGTTCGAAGGTCACCGTAGCGCAGATTCCAAGATTCCCTGGTGCGGGGTACATCGATGGTCACTACTTTTCGTGGTGCATTGTGGGGTACTTTGAGATGATGATGATATTATTTGTGTGAAATACATCAGATGATGATAACTTCTTTTTCCTGTATCAATCCTTTGACAGGGTTGGCCCTACAGGTGCAGATGGTGATTGGCCTGAAAGTGTCCACTTCACTTTCCAATTCTACCGCTTCCCCCCCGTCACCACACAGCGCCTGGTGCTACGGAGCGCTGCACGGAACGGCGCTGGGCAGCTGCTACCGTACATACTGGTCCCTGACCATGTAAACGACACCGGTGAGTAGAGCTGTTTTTACTTGTACACGTATTGCACATACACTGACATGAAGGGGGTGGCGAGGGGGGGCTCAGTATGTAGACCAACTAGATCAATTGTGGAGAGACACTTTTTGAGTTTTAGATTTTAATTTTAGTTTTGTCCACACACACACTGACGGTGTGTTTCCATTGAAGTTCGTTGACGCTTGTCACGGCCGGCGAAAATCCTGAAAATCCCATGTATAGGAAGAGATGCGGCATTGATACGCGCCACAAGAATTTAGTCCAGCGACCAGTTGTCGCGCAACTTGCCGGCCTCGTCGATGTCATTCGACGCAGAGATGTGTGGGCTTTAGATGTAGAAACGAGCGAGACGGTGGGCGCGGGAGATGAAAAACTTGAAGTGTGTGTGAAGTGCGGGGCACCCATCACACGTGTGTGAGCTTCGACCACACACGGCCCCCCTGCCCCCACCCACGACCCAGACGAAGCTTGCAGCGGGAGCCAGCCGAATCACCGTAGCGCAGCCATAGACTATTATGGGCGCAGCTCTCCCCTGCCCTCCCGGCGGGGAACTACACACAGCCACTCGCAGGACGATTTCCCCGCACTGTGTCCTCTACCACTCTCTGTTTGTGAAGAATTAATAACGTCGTCATCGATATTAAATTCTATTAAATTCAGTCTTTCATCCCTCTCAAGCTTGGCAGTGCTGTGTCCTGTCTGTAACTTCTGATCAGGGGCTTCATGGACAGATTTTGATCCTCCCACTGTTTTTCACTTCCCAGGGATCGTGTTTTGTATGCACTCCTTCGTCCCAGCTCCCCCCCCACCCCACCTTCTTTCATACAGGTTGAATTGAGGAATTGTTCTAACCTCTTTCTCCCCCTGCTCCCATTCTATGCACTGCCATAGCTCTTTACCACGTGTCTGTGTGTGTGTGTCTCTGTGTGTGTGTGTGTGTGTGTCTGTGTGTGCGTGTGAGAGAGAGAGAGACCAATCCATTTCTCACTCCATTTAACCTCATGCTTGAACTCCATAAATTTATGAACTCCACTATACTAGACTAGTGGGGGCAGAGGCTCCACTGCATCAGATACTAATGCATCTGATGCAGTGTCAATGCCGTACATGTAATCATACAATGCTGTCTTTATTGTTTACAATGATATATGCTGTTTAATATCACACACACACACAGCCGTCAACCCTTGAAACTCAACACAAGCAACACAACCACAAGAACAGTGTGCCCTTCCCTTTGGTGTGAAAACGCCCTATAAATAAAATCACATCAGATGCATCTTAACAGGTTTTTACAAGGTGTGCTGATGGTGGGCCAGAATTTAATTTGACTTCTGGAGCATTTATGTAGGTTACATGCCCCACCAGTTCTGTTAGCTCGAGGCCTTGGTATTTGAGGCACGGCTGGGCCATCTTTTTCTCTCCCCGTCTGTAAAAATTGTGCTGTGGTATAGTGAGGATTTTGAGCAAACAGTGCTCTACATGTCACATGTTGAACTGAGGCTGTAGCCAGAGAATGTGCTGGTGGCATACAAAACATAGCGACAGAAAAGAAGTCTCCTCTTTCTGCCTACTCTAACAAGCACTGCTTGTTTCCTTCGTTGACAGTCTGCCGTACCTGTGCTGAGCTAAGTACTCCTCTGACGCAAAAAAAGGGGAAAAAAAAACTGTTAGAGACCTGCGCTTCTAATCAGGTCAAATATACTCCAGCATTTCTGGTCTGCACGGACCCCCCCCTCTCCTCTCCACTCTTCCACACATCTGGAAGGCTGGGCAGTTACTAACAGAAACACAATCTATCACCCAATGTTCCATGAATTAATGATATTGGGTTTGTTTTCGTGGAAACCAGTCAGGCGTGGAGCTCAGTCGGATAGGCAGAGCACTGCAAAGCACATGTATGCCACAATGGCGCAGTGGGTTGTGGATTCCGCTTCCCCCTTTAACTCCAGCTTTTTCTGCATGTCTGACCCAAAAAGTCGACATTATTCACGGTAACACACTTTCTCTGATGACAGCTGGACTGCCTAGGGCAGGAGTTCTTAACCTTTTTGACTACAAGCCTCCATTTTCTTGGCTTAAAGTAACTTGCAGACCCTTTCATTTTAAGTGATATATGTTTCTAGAGATGTTTCTGGAGATTGATAATATGGCAGTAACATTTTGAGTAGTCTGGAAAAAAATAGTATAATATAGCATAGTATCACTTAAACTGTTGGGAAAATGTGTTGGTTTCTCTTGCCGAATTTAACGGAACTCTAGTAAGCGCAAAATCACACTTTCAAGTGGGCGCAGCATTATGCCCGTGTCTCCACGGAATGGTCCGTACCCCCCAGCCCCCTCCGCCCGCCGCATGGGTGTAGCCGAACTAATGGCGGCAACTTGTATTTTAATTACCACGCCACTAGCGCACGCGAGAGAGAGAGGTGGAGAGAGAGAGAGAGAGAGAGAGAGAGAGAGAATAAAGCTCTTGAAATCACACTTTCCCACTCAACTCACATACACAGACTGCGAGGGAGAGATCAGGGTGTATTAGCGAGGTCCATTGCCGACGTGCATGCATGTGCATGACAATGGTTGTGTGTTTGAAGCGCCAGCCAGACGAATTCACGAGCAGACGAACCGATTATATATGTGTTCATTGACATCTGTAAAACAATTTGTAGATAATTTTATCGGTGGAAGAAGCACCCGCTGGCTGGCCCTGTGGTGTAGCAGTTAAGACAGCCCCATGGATGAGTTTCGCAATGAAATGCATGGATTCTCGCTCGCGGGGATTTCCCCTTGGGGGAAACCCCACTGACACTCCGCTGTGTTGATCAATCAGTGCGCAGCGCTCTTGCCTCGCCCAATCAGTTCGAAGCAGTAGCTGACCAATCCGTGGCCCTACAACCCACGGGCCGCGAGGGATGCCGAGGGGACGCATGGAACCACCTCGCGATCAGGCTAGTCCCGAACCCTCCAGCTCCCTATGGATGCAGTGGAACCAGGGCTTAGGGGTCCTCGGACCCCTGGTTAAGAATAGGGGGCCTTGGGGACACCATACCGTAGTCAGTTTTTCAGGATGGTTTAGTGGTCTGGATTTAGATTTTACTCCTGTAGCAGAATACAGGAATTCTCACAAGATCCACCAACGATTTTCTCACTCTCCAGATGATAATATTATTATTATTATTATCATTATTGTGCAGGTGATTAAATTTGCCGCAAGGTGGTCATTTAAGGCGACTACAAAGGTAAATGAGCCACACTTAACAATGGGTTCTAAATTTAGAATGTTTAATCTTGCTGTGGCAGAGCACCTTTTTCGCCAGTGCCGTGTCTACTGCCTAGTTACTAAGGCTGTGAAATCAAATCAAAAAACACACCACAAAAAGTCAAAAGTAGTTATATTCATAACTATTTGCCATGGTCGGTTGTTATTTACTCCTGCCATATTCTGTGTTCAGGTCATTTTTAATGCATTGCATCTCGCATTTGAATGCACTTGATAGGACATATGGAGAATTCGGGCACCCATACAAAATGGTGAGTATATAAGGAATAGGGAGCAATTTCAGACACGGCCTGAGACTACTCATAGTGCTCCCTAAAAAAATTGCATTTCAAATCAAATCGACCTACATGTATGCTGATGAGTTGACAGCACATGGTTTCTATTTCCGTTTCTAAGCCTAGCCAGAGCAGGAGACAAAAGCAATGTAGATCCATAGTGAAAGCTTGTTGGGGTGACTATCGGTGTGTTTCCATTGGAGTTTGTGACGCTTGTCACGGGCGGCGCGAATACTCTAAATATGCGCTCGTGCCAGTGGTGTTTCAATTCGAGTTGGCGTTCATGACAAGCCGCCTGTCTAGGAAGGTTGATTGATTGATTGATTACTTTATTCATCCCCAATGGGGAAATTTCATTGCCATCGCGCAACACCAAGACAATTCAACACAGCAACAGGACAGTTAGTCACACAAACGTCCAGCATATCCAGAGAGGCGTCTATCGAGTACACCGTCCATTGAAAAGTCTGATCACCGTGGGGACGAAAGATCTCCTGAACCTCTCAGTAGAGGACACAAGGTTGCCGTTAGAACGGATACCTCCTTTAAACGTCATAGGTATCCGAACCAATTTTCCTGGGAAGGAAAGGACAGAGGTCCGCGGAGCTGAAAGAATTTAATATCGATAACGGCGTTATTCATTCTTCACAAACAGAGTGTGGTAGAGGGCACTGTGCGGGGAAGTCGTCCTGCGAGTGGCTGTATGTGGTTCCCTGCCAGGAGGGCAGGGGAGAGCTGCGCCCATGTAGTCTATGGCTGCGCTACGGTGACTAGGCTGGCTGCCCCTGCGAGCTTCAACTCGGGTGGGTGGGGCATGGGGGCTGTGTGTGGTCGAAGCTCACACAAACACACACACTTTTTCAACTCCCGCATCCACCGCCTCACTCGTTCCAACGCCTAGTGCCTGCGCATGTCTGCGGCGAATGACATCGGCGTAGCCGCCGAGTCGCGCGGCAAATGGTCGCTGGACGCAAATTCTTGCGGCGCGTCTCTTCCCATCCACTTACATGATATTTTCGGGATTTTCGCCGCCCGTGACAAGCGCCAACGAACTTCAGTGGGAACACACCGTAAGAAGAGTTGTCTTTAATTGCCACATCCTCTTAACCACTCCTTCCTTCAAAGTCAAGTGTCAGAATCAGGCCGTGTTTACTTCTATGTGACTGTGTCGGTGTGATTACTTGCTTGTCAACATACATATCGACCAGTACTCCAATATACTTATCCTCACTCAGCAGAGGACACTCTGTTGCTTCTGGGAGAACATATTTTGCAAATATAGATCTCTGTGTGTGTGTGTGTGCATGTGTGTGTTTGTGTGTGTGGTTCTGTTTAGCCTTTTCTCTGTCCTAGATTATTTGAAAAAGTCAGTTGATTGATATATTGACATTGAGGTGTGACAACCAAACTCCACCCACGTCCAGGGCTTTGAACCGGTTCAAAGAGCGAAAACAAAACCAGGAACTTTTTGTATTTTCCAGGGAACGGAAACAAAACCAGAAACGTTATCATTTTTAATGTTCTGGAACAGGAACACTTATTTAAAAATAATGGTAAGCGGTTAATACTGGTTTTATTTCGTTCTTCAAAGGAGTGCACTTTGGGACAACTTCAAAAATAAAAGAGGAGTATTCATAAAATCTACGATGCAGCAGTGAAGTATGAATCGAGACGTTGGCTGTAGAGCACTACCAGCGGGCACCAGCGAAGCGAGTCGTTGTGGGTTCACCCCAACATATATTATATAGCATTAAACAGCTGTCAGGAACGAAATTAACCATTTTGGGAACAATATTTTTTGGTTCTAACCCGTTCGGGAACGTCGATTTATTGTTGGAACTCATAACCGGAAACCTTATAATTCTGTTTCTGTTCGTAACGAACCGATTGAGAAAAATATTGGTTCAAAGCTTTGCCCACATCTTTGATTTGAAAAAAATTCAATTTGCCTGCCTGATTTGCCCAGACCCAATGTACCGTCTAGCGGCGTGTGCTGTGTGGATAGATTTGTTGGTTCTGGCTCGCCAGGCAAATTGTAAAAAGGGCTACCAAATTGAAAATGCCAAATTACATAAAATGTTGTTGTATCAAAATGCAATGACTATATCTTGCAATGATTACTGTATTGTGATGACATTCATACACAAACTTACTACTTACTTAGGCCTTTAAGTTCCCTGAGGAACATAGGCCATCGATGAAAGTCCTCCATTCCCTTCGGCCTTGTGCCCTCCTCTCTAGATGTTTGCATGACAGCCGTTGTGTCTTCATCTCCTGTTCTGTGGTTCTTCTCCAGGTGTCTTTAGGTCTCCCCCTCTTTCTCTTTCCTTGTGGGTTCCATGTTAGGGCGTGCTTTGTGATAGATGTGTTGTCTCTCCTAAGTGAATGTCCAATCCAGGCCCATTTCCTCCTCCGGATTGATGTACATGGTCATAGAAATGCGATTATGCATCGCTCCCTTGTCGTTGTCTCTTTGAATTTTGCACAGAGTCGCGAGGCTGTCAGGCACCCACACGCAGACGGACATGCACTCTCACGGACGTACAGAACCATCTGAGCATATGTGCATATACAGGCAGCTAGTTCACAGCCATTCTACTCCGCTTGCCCTCCACCCCCATGGGCCACTGGTTTTCAAAATCATTTTACCCATTCACCATTGAATCTGAGTGCTCATTGCATAACACATACTGCAATACACACATATGCATACACTCAGAGTACACAGCATTGTGTATTTTGCCATGTGTGTACAATGTTGGTTTGGTGGTCACATTTGTAACTGAAATTGATCCTATTTTCCCACCTTCTATCTAACTTACTGTGGGTATGCCACTATGCTGCTTTGCACGCTAAGGCTTATACAGCAGTGCAGTTTAAAAGCTTATACATCCCAAACCATTTAAATCATCTTGGCCCTTGCCCATGATTCCCATTAGACCGTGTCCCATTTCTCATTTTGTTAACTGAATCATCGGCAATGACACATTATAACATTTTTTTCCTAAAAGTGTGGCTGAGTTTGCTTTTCTTGCAAATGAATAGATGCAGGCACAGTGGCACTTTTGGCCGCTAGAGGGCGCCGTACGCCGCCTCTCGGGCCAGATCAGGCTGCGTGTAGCCAAGACGTACACCGCCGCCTAGCGGACACCACTGGTACTGCACGTGCATTTATTTAGGATTTTGGCTGCATTTTTAGTGATGAGACTATTACTAAAGAATGGAAACAGGTAGAAACATTTTCTATGGTATGATTGTTGTTGACAAGGACATAGAACTTTTTCAATGGGTCTTGAAAAAGCACTCACATGAAACTTTTAACTTTGACACTGGTATGTGGCACTGGTATCTGCCAAAGTTAAAAAGGGCTGGCGCGAGCGGTGGCAGAGCGGTTAGAGAGCGCTCTGAGACCATAGATCAGTGTCGCAGGTTCAAATTCTTTTCTGCAACGTCTCCCCCAGACTCTTCATCCCAGTTTCCGATTTAATCCTGTCACTATCTCAATAAAGAATGAAAAATGGAGCTTTTTATTCCTAACAAACTCCCTCATTTCTCAAGCCTTTGTTCCTTTTCTTAATTTTCTCCAGGTATGTCTCTCGTTCTGTGTTGTTCTCCCCAGTTCATGCTTCCTACTTCTTCACTCCGTATGTCCTGAGCGTAGCCCAAATCTGACAGCACACGTCGCTCAGGAAGAAAGAGTACATACAACAGGCCGTCATGGACGTCATGCACGTCATGCCCATACTCGCAACCTCCTCGACGCTTTCTTTCAGAGCAGCCGGCAGACTGTACATTTTGTTTGATAAGGCTAGGCTGCGAGACAGCGTGTGTCACATCACCAGTTGTACGGCACTGTCAGTCGGAACCGCCAAGAGTGTGCAAAAAGTGAGTTGCAAGCAGGGCTTCAACGATTAGTCGATTGAAATGACACAATGATTCACTCCCATAGACAACAATCTGATCGTGGCGTGTAGTGTCAGTAGTCAGATCGCACCCCACCAAAGATGTGACCAAGTCCCTCTTTCAAGTCTCAAGTCTTCTTGGGCAAGTCAAGTCAAGTCCCAAGTCAACCCCAGTCCCCAAGTCAAGTCATCATTAACATGCTGTCATTTTAGCTCCAGAATCTAATTTTAATAAAGTCAAAATAAAGTAATAGTTTTACTTTTATAATAGCATTGTTTGATTTTTTTTGCTATTTCATTAAAATCGCATTATGGGGCTAAAATGACAGCATGTTAATGATGACTTGACTTGGAGTTGACTTGGGACTTGACTTGACTTGCCCAAGAAGGACTTGAGACTTGAGACTTGAAAGAGGGACTTGGTCACATCTCTGCACCCGACCATCAGGCTGCATAGTGTGAGAACGTGACTTGTGAGCAGCTTTGGAAGCGACTGATAAAATTGCACACTGTACATCCCGCTTTATGTGTACTCCCTCGCAGGTCTCCGAACCTGTACAAAAAAGGAAAACTGGAAACTAACTGAATTTTACAGAATGTTACGAGTAGCGGAAACAGAAACAAAAAAAGATTTCTTCACCTGAAACGGAACATTATGAAATCCACCAAACCAGTTAAAAAAAATTTTTTTTTTGTTCTCTATATATTTTAACATATCCAATGTCTGGAAAACGAATTCCGTTGACTTTCACTGTCAGTCGTCAAGCCCCATGCATCTGGGGCTCCATTGTGGACAGACGAGGAAGCAAATGTAATGGTGTTTTAAACACGGTTTTCACATTAATACAGTTGCACTGAAATATATTCTGTATAAAAACTATCTAAACATTGCACAATATAAAGA
>OMKY01051229.1:1968-16744 GCA_900302395.1 Bregmaceros cantori | reverse complement strand
CACACACACACACACACACACACACACACACACACACTGAACAAATAGTGGGGCTCAGTATGTATTCATTAATAGCTGGAATTGTATTCGGAATTTAATTGACATTAACCTTACTTACATCAAAATACCCACAGTGTTGATAAATACTTTAGTTTGAATAGAACATGGGAGTCGCTCTTTCTCCCTCTCTCCATTCTCTCTCTCCCTATCTCTCTCCCTCTTCCTCTTCCTCCCAAAAGACCAGTGCATTGTCGAGAATAATTTATTATCATAAGGACCACCTTGCAACATCTCGCTCCCCTCCCTCTCTCTCCACTCTTCTCCCCCATCTCTCTCTCACATTCACTCCTCTCTCTCCCTCATTACTCCCATATCTTTCTCTCCATCTCTCACTTTCTTTGCCTCTCTCCCCCCATCCACCCTTTTCCCCCTCTCCCCATTCTCTCTCTCCCCCGTTTTCTCTCTCTCCCCTTTTTTTCTCTCTCTCCCCTCTGCGCACCTCTCCCCCCTTTTCTCTCCCCTCCCTCTTCCCTCTTCCCCATTCCCCCTTCTCTCTCTATCTCTCTCTCTCTCTCTCCCCCTTTCTCTCTCTCTCCCTCTCATCAACACTGCCGTAGGAAATTGTAAAAATGCATTAGAATAAAGGGGTATTAATTTACTATCTAGACAAAATCACTTTGATGACATCATCACGTAAAACATTTTATTTCTTTTTTTGCTCCAACAATTTACATAAAATACACAATGCACCAAAAACCCTTTGCATGAAATGACCTTGCTATCCTAGAATGACCGATGAGCCAATAACCAATAAATATTCACACAACAATAAACAATAAATAATAACAAATAGTTGAAAAGGGAATACAGTTAGTGGCAGTGCCCTAGTGGTGGTACACAGACAGCATTACGTTCCAGTGTCATTTCAATTTCAAGCATAGGCGCCCCCTCCCCAGCCCCCCTTCCTCACGCCGCAACAACTTGTGCCCAGTGACCAATTGCCGCGCGACCAATATACACACACATAAATACACACAAACACACACCATGAGCACAAGAGAGAGAGGGTGAGAGAGAGCGCTTCTGCGTCAGACGTCATTTGGCTGTGTCTGAAATCGCTCCCTATCCCCCATATAGTGCACTATATGGGGGAGTAGGGAGTAGGGAATAGGGAGTGATTTCGGACACAGCCAAAGTTTGTTGTCTTCGGTCGCGCTGATGGCAGAGAAATATGTGCGTTACTAATTTCATGTCTTTGATGTTGGGATTTGTCAGCTGGTGCTCGTCACTTCCCATGGGTGCCCATGGGAGCTGTTAGAACTGATGGATCTATGTTCATAGTCAGAGGTATGCAGTCGGCGCTGACTGCTAAAGGGATTTCCCCGAGACACGATAGAAGTTGGTTGACGGCGACCGACTCTTCATCTTCTTCTTTTGTTGTCATTTGTCTGTGCAGGTCAAAATCATATCGGATAGCCATGCCTGCTGTGATGTCATATTACATGCTAGAGAATGAGATGGCAAGTAATGAAGTACAAATAATCAAGTACTGTCCTTAAGTAGAATTTTCAAGTAACTGTACTTTTAGAAGTACTTTTTTCTCTGATGGCTTTTTACTTCTACTCAGTAGATTTTTAACAGAAATATTGGTACTTCTACTCCATACTTTCCCCAAAACAGGACTATATGTATAGAGTGAATTAGTTCGTAGGGGGCGGTAATCCACTGACTATTCTACCAGTTAGTTTAACTTGTTTTGATCTATTCTAGTCTCTCAGTGTGCCGCTCAAAAAAGATTATATATCGCCTAGACAATTAATTTTTTGTACTTTGTACTTTATACCTTCAAAGATACTTTTGAGTAAGTTTTATATCCACTACATTTTACTCTCAAAAATAGTAAATTTCTCAGAAAGTACCTTTTACTTAAGTAGATATTTGGATCGGTACTTTGTAGACTTACTCGAGTTGTTCTTTTACAAATGTATTTTACTCTTACTCAAGTAAGAAGTCAGGGTACTTTTGACATCTCTACCACGGTGCCGGAGACGGATAAAACCATTCCATCCCCGGCGTTCTGCGTTTAAGGGATATGATGACTGTGTAACCTTTAACAATGGTAAAGTAATAAATAGTGCTTGTGTGTGCAATATATGTGTATTTTACATTAAAAATGGAGTTTAAGCCAGCATCATCATCATCATTTCCCTAATCTGGCTGACCGTTGGGGCACCACTGAAGACTTTGCAACCAGCTCTCCCCATCTCCATCTGTCCTCGGCCACTCGCTTGGTGTCACTCTGCACCTTGTCCACTCTTGGATTGTTATCTTCCCATCGCTTTCTCTGTCTTCCTCTCTTCCTTCCACCTGGCACTGTGCCTTAAAGGATTGTTTTTGCGAGTCCTTGGGATGTTGTGACATGTCGGTACCATTTTAGTTTTCGTCAGACATACATTCCTAAGACATTTTGGAAGCAATTTCAAAAATCAGTCAGAGAAATAAAAAATACTCAGGTCAGGGGTGCAACTCATTTTTCTTTGAAAAAAAGAATCCCAAATATTTATTTAAAAAAAAATACCCCAAATATACATAGCCAGCAACAATTAATCTAGCCAAAGTAGTTGTTCTCGACCAACAAATTTACAACAATTAAGCCATGAAGTCTAGAAATGTTTGCGTCATTTCTGAAGACACTTTACAAAAAACTTCCTGCATCTGGATTGTGATACAGCTTATCTCTAATTTTTAATGGGTTGTTCCTCGGTCCAAAAATACTTCTGGTAAAAGAAAAAAAAAAGGTTTGGTAGTTGCGAAGCTACTCTCTTGGTGTGGTCACATGTTCTTCTGGACCAATGGGATGGCTGGATTCACTGGTAGGCCAGACTAAAATGAGTAAATGGAACGGGTTGCACAGATAATTTAATCATGCGTTTGTGGGTCAGAGATCCACACTAGAACATTTGGGTGTGGAATAGCACAGCACAGGTTAGCACCAGAGATGGGAAGTAACAGAGTACAAATACTCAAGTACTATACTCAAGTAGTTTTTTTCATGTATCTGTACTTTTAGAAGTACTTTTTTCTCTGATGAATTTTGACTTGTACTGAGTAGATTTTTAACAGAAATACTGGTACTTCTACAGCTTACTTTCCCCAAAACATGCTTGTTACATTTTTTGCGCACCGATGGCGGAGGAGCCATGTATAGTGTGAATGAGCCAGTAGGCGGCAGTAATACCAAAGAGTATAGAATGATAAGAGTGCACATGGGCCTGTATTATGGGAGACGGCCATTAGGTGTCGCCGCTGAACCTTGAGTGAAGTAAGTTAGGCTAGGTTTTTAGCAATTACTTCAAACATTCAAACAAAGTAGCATCGAATATTATAAATCACGCTGCCATTTATATTCATCAACATTGATGAATATCTGAAACTTTTGCAAATCATGCCCACTTAACCTTTCAAAGCTGGGTGACAAAAAAAGTACTTTTCCCTGTTTTGGGAAAAGTAAAGAGTAGAAGTACCGATATTTTAAAAAATCTACTGAGTACAAGTAAAAAGTACTCCTAGGCTAAAAGTACAGATACTTCAACAGTCTACTTAAGTACAGTACTTAAGTAGCTGTACTCCATTACTTGCCATCTCTGGTCTCAATCACTAATAATGCTGTTTTTTTATGTATCTTAAGCTCATATTACTTTTGATGGCAAGATTATGGGGTGCTTCGTGTTCATTCAGTTAACCACTACACCAAGTGCCACAGAACAAACCGGTTTGACTCCCTTATGGTGCCTTTCCATTGGAGTTCGCTGCCACTTGTCACGGGCGGCGAAAATCCCGAAAATACCATGTAAGTGGATGGGAAGAGATGCGGCATTGATGTGCGGCGCAAAAATTTGGGTCCAGCGACCAGTTGCCACGCGACTCGGCGGCTAAGCCGATGTCATTCGATGCAGACATGCGCGGGCATTAGACGTAGAAACGAGCGAGACGGTGGACGCAGGAGTTGAAAAAGTTGAAGTGTGTGTGAATTGAAGTGTGTGTGAAGTGTGAGCTTCGACCGCATACGGCCCCCCAGCCCCACCCACGGGGACGCGGGGCACTCGTCCCAAGTCAAAGCTCGCAGCGGGAGCCAGCCGAGTGACCGTTGCGCTGTGGGCGCAGCACTCAGGGCAGCCCCGCGCGGTGCCCTCTCTAACGCCGTCGTCGATATTAAATTATTTCAGCTCCGCAAGTCTCTGCCTCTGTACTTTCCTTCTCAGGGAAGTTGGTTCGGATACCTATGGCGTTTAAAGGAGGTATCCACTGGTGCGAACGCCGCTGGTACAAGTGCATATTTCGAGTATTCGCAATGCCCGTGACAAGCGTCACAAAGTCCAATGGAAAAAACACCCTCAGGGTCAAACAAGCAAACAAGCATATTGATAGAAAAATCTCTTTCAGTGTGCCTTGTCAACATGCAGTTTTCAGTATAAAAAAAAAGAAATGTTCCACTCAATTATACCTGCTCTCAATATATACATTCATCATGTGTGTGTTTGGCAGAGATGGCAGGTAACAAAGTACAAATACTGTACTTGAGTACATTTTTCAAGTAACTACTACTTTTAGAAGTATTTAAGTCATTTCTGATCCACGATCTTCCAGGATTTGTGTTTTGGATTTGTGTTGGACCAACGGCTCATCAAAGTGGAACTAAAAACCTCCAGCAACCAATCTTCATTGTCTACAATCGACCAACACTTCTCACCAGATAAAGATTCCTGACCATTTTGCTCGACCACACTTCTCAAGTCAGTTATCGGGCAAAGCACCGACATTGCGTCCATTCCTTGCGCATGATCATTTGTGGGCTTTGATTCTTCGACAAAGCGTCAAAGAATCAAAATCCATAAAATCTGAAAATATTCCCAACCTCCCTGGCTTGTGGAAACAAGTTATGTGTGTCTCACATCATGGTTTGCTCGCTCTGTCCTCAGTTTACGAATAACTCTGGCTCCTGCCTGCTAGGACCAAGCTCTATTTCGTATATTGCGCACTCCGGGAATCAACGCGACCCTTTAGAAGCGGTGCTCGCCGCGCGCCATGTGCGAGGAGAACTCGTACCGGTCCTGACTGCGGTGACCGCACATGTTGCACTCAAACGGCTCGCGGAAGCCATGACAGCCCATGTGGATGGTGTACATGACGTGGTCCAGGAACAGCACGCGGCAGTGCACGCAGCGGTACGCGCGCACCTGCTCCCCGTCGGCGGTCAGCACCTTGAAACCCTCCGACGCCAGCTCCAGGCTCGCGCGGATGGCTTCGGCCAGCTGCCGCTGCTGCTCTTCCTTGACCAGCGGCAGCACACTGTTCCGCAGACCGCCGTGCTGGGTCATGTGATTGGCCAGATAGATGAGCCCCGGTCCGGCCGCCGTCGTACCGCCGGCTGCGATGGGGACGCCGCCGATGCCGCCGTTGAGTCCCACGGTGTGCTGCTGCTGCTCTTCGTGGTTGCTCTCTGTGTCGGTGGAGTCCTGGCCTGTACTGTGGCTTGGTGAGGCGTCCTGTGAAAATGATTAATAGATGCCTTTATTGACGGCTTTGTCAGAAACACGTTTTTTTTTCCGCCCACATCTCACGTCACCCATACCAAACTCCTCCCACGTTTCGATTCGAATAATTCGTTTGGTTTACGGGCCATGTCTACCTGATTTTCCCAGACCCAATGTACCATCTAGCGATGTGCGATGCCTGGACGATATGTTGGTTTTGGCTCGCCATATGCTAGACAGGCAAGTGAAGGGGAAGGTGAGCAGTGGGTTACCTGCGGCAAGCAGATTATATTTTTGGTCGTGTTGGTTTGTCTGTCAGCAGGATAACTGTAAAAGTTATGCACGGATTTGGATGAAATTAGGTGTTGGAACAAGTGATTAAATGTTTCTGTAGCCTATAAGTTACATAATAGTTTGACAACTGTTTGTGTCCCATCTCTGGCAGTTCACAAAAATATTTGTTTTTATGCCTATAATCCCGTGTACCACCAAGTGCGTGCTCGCGTACCACTGGTGACAAGTGATTACATTTTGGTGCATTTCTGGAGCCTATAAGTAACATAATAGCACCTAGATGTTTTGCCATCAGAGGCCCCATTGGCCATCCGAACCAGTTCAAGGAACGAAAACCGAAAGCGAACAGAATTTTGTGGAAATTTACGAGGAGCAGAAACAGAAACGAAAAAATATTTCCTTCTGTTCCGGAACAGAAACGGAACTTTATGAAATCCTATATCTTAACATCCCATGTCTGGGAGACTATTTTCGGTTGTGCATCAATCCAACTTTCAGTATCAGGCATCAAGCACCATGCATCAGGGGCTCCATCTTTTGGACAGACAGAACGCGAATGTAATGCCGTTAATGCAGTTACACTGAAGTTTGAAAGTCCACCATTTTTTTTTGTATAAACTATATCAAAACGTAACATTGCACAATAAAAGGAACTTTAAGAACGAACAACATTTTTGCGTTCCGAACCGGTTCAGGACCGATATTTTGGTAGCGGAATGGTTCTGAGAATGAAAACGTTAAACATAGGCCTGTCTGAACCGTTCGGAACGGAACTTTTAAAAAATAATTTCAAGCCCTGCCATTGGCGCAGGTTTTATTTAACATTTGAAGGGGAGGTGTAGGTGTACCTTCTCGCTGGGAGACTTGGACTTGGAGAGCAGCAGCAGGTTCTCGGCCGCACTGTCTTTGGCTGCCAGGTCGTGGCTGCGGACACTCGTCTTGTCGCCACCCGGGGGCGGCGGCGGCAGAGCCAGAGGGAGCTTGGTGTGGAGCGAGGCATACATCGAAGAAAGCGCCGCGTCTGGATGCGGGCAGAGATGGGCATAAAAATGACTTGAGTGAAATTATTGTTACCTCAGCAATATATTACTTGAGTAAAAGTCAAAAGTAGTCATCCAAATAGTTACACAAGTAAAAGTAAAATGAGTACTCCACAAATAATAATAATAATAATAATAATAATAATAATAATAATAATAATAATAATACATTTTATTTGTTAGCGCCTTTCAGGTCACTCAAGGACACTTTACAAAGAAAGCAAAGAGCAATAAAAACAACAATCGAAATATAATAAAAAGTGGAGATAAAGATTTTGGACTCTAAATTTGTGCAAAAACTGACTGGAAATAGGTTTACAGCATTTACACGGGGCGGGGGTTGGGTATTTTACCCACGGTGAGTTTTGTTGTGTTGGTGTCATAGAGGTTTGTGATGTCGCAGAGCTTGCGGTTTTTAACTGTGCTGCTGGGCCCGCCCCCCCCTCCGACACTTTTGAGTGCTGATTCAGACAGTCGTCGGCCCGTGCATTAACCTTGGGGTGTCAACAGCCGTGGCGGACGCGGGGATTTAGAACCAGGGCCTTTACATCGGTGGGGCCTTGGTTTCTTTATCTCTCTCGGGCTCTAGTCATGAAGCTTGTCGCTTTTGCTGGGCACCCCAGGGGAAATCTTAAAATACAACAACTAACTAAAGAAACTGTAATAAGTAAGCAGTCCTGAAAAGGTGAGTTTTGAGGGAAGATTTAAACTGAGGGAGGGAGTCAATATTGCGTAGTTTGGGTGGGAGTGAGTGAGTGAGTGAATAAGTTACTTAAGTAGCGAAAAAACTGAGTAACTTAAATTAGGACAAGTTCTCTTTTCAAAGGAGAGGGAGAGCGCCTGAGAGGGACAAGGAGAGCGTCTGAGAGAGAGAGACAGAGAGAGAGAGAGTGCCCGAAAGGGAGGGAGGGAGGGAGAGAGAGAGAGAGATGACGCCAACATATGTGTCAACAGTTCCCAAAGGTGTGTCACTAAATTCACTAATTGCTGACATCTCAATAGTAGTGAGAAAAAAAGGAGTTGTTGTTTTTTTAGCTCAAATGCACTCGAGTAAAAGTAGAAAGTAACTTGTGGAAAATTCACTCCAAAAGTAAAAAAGTCCTCACAAGAATTGTAACCGAATATAAAATCACCATTTAAATGCTGTTTTTACTGAGGTGAAGAGCAGATATGGACGTAAAACGAAAGAAAGGAGAAATCTCACATAATAATTGATATGTTTGTTTATACAGCGCCAGTTTGGTGACCAGGGCTTCAAAGCTAAATTAATTTTAAAACGTTCCATGCCGAGTGGTTCAAGCAGGCCTATGTTTAACATTTTCGTTATCGAACCGTTCCACCAGCAAAATATTGGTCCTGAGCCAGTTCAGAATACAAAAAATGTGTTCATTCTTAAACTTCCTCATATTGTGCAATGTTAAGATTAGTTATTGTTCATACAAAAATATTTGGTGGACTTTCAAACTTTACTGCAACTGTATTAACATCAAATCCGGGTTTAAAACGCCATTACATTCACTTCCTCGTCCGTCCACAACATGGAGCCCCAGATGCATGGGGCTTGATGACTGCCAGTGAAAGTTGGATGGATGCACAACCGGAAATAGTCTCCTAGACATAGGATATGTTAAAATATATAGAGAATGGAAGAAAAATGTTTTTAACCGGTTTTGTGGATTTCATAATTTTCTGTTTCTGGAACAGTTGAAGAAATATTTTTTCGTTTCCGTTTCCACAAAATTCTGTTCGTTTTCGGTTTTGGTTTCGGTTTCTTGAACCGGTTCGGAGGTCTGCTGGTGACTGATTATAGTTAACGGACTACACAGCGCAGCAGGACTGTTAATCAGAAAGAGAGAGTAAAAGTAAAATACATTTGTACAAAAACAACTTGCAAGATTAGAAAGTACTGATCCAAATATCTACTTAAGTCAGCGTGAAAACTGCAAAGGTTCTGAAATATACTCAAAAGTTATTTTTTCCGGCCGCGCCATTTTTACATCATTATTGGATAGCATTAGTCAGAAACTGGGTTGAAGAGATCGAGGGTAGACATTGCAGACAAGTCAACGAGCGTAGTCGAACTTGCGACACTGCGGACACTGCGGTAGACACAGCGCCACCAAACATGAATGGGGT
The DNA here is from genome assembly GCA_900302395.1 of Bregmaceros cantori. Taxonomy (NCBI): domain Eukaryota; kingdom Metazoa; phylum Chordata; class Actinopteri; order Gadiformes; family Bregmacerotidae; genus Bregmaceros; species Bregmaceros cantori. The sequence goes on along the minus strand of OMKY01051229.1, from coordinate 7,740 downwards.
CGCGTTAGGTGCGGTGTCCATAATCACTCGACCAACGCAGAACCACTCAAAAGTATTTTTGAAAGTAAAAAGTACAGGCTCTGAAAAGTAGTCAAAAAAGTATTTTTAAAAAAGGAATAAGTGCTAAAAGGATTAGCCGTTTTCCTCAGGATGTTTTATTTATTTCTTAGCTTGTCGTGTTAAGCGTAAGATAGATGCTGTACAACATGTCACCGATGTATGTAATTGTATTGAAATTAGAGTACATTTACATAATTTACATATTAGTAACAAGTCTTGTTTTGGGAAAGTAAGGAGTAGGACGTGATATTTGTATTGAAAATGTACTAAGTACAAGTTGTCAGAGAGATACATACTTGTAAAAGTATTAGTTACTTGAAATGTACCTAAGTACAGTACTTAGGTATTTGTTCTTCATTACTTGCATCTCTGCTGTTAATTAATATACAGTATGTGGGATCATATCCCCCCCCACCCCATGTACCCTATATAGTGCACTGAAAGTATCCCACAATGCACCGCAAAAAGTAGTGAGCATCGGATGTACCATAGACAGAGCAATATAACCCATAATGCATTGCGAGATGTTTTAAAAATGACCTAAACTTTAAAAAATGGCATTATGAGAGTAAATAGCGACCGGCCACTGCAAATTGTTATAAATGTAAGTACTTTTGGCTTTTTCTGACGATTCTTGAATTCCATAATTATATTTTTTATAATTATATCTTATAATAATTTTGACGGCGCCAATTCTAGTGTCCGAAATATCGGCCGTTGCTGTCGAGTGTACTCTAAGTGAGTGCACTATATGGACACAGCCAATATACATTGGAATTTCTGTGGAATATGATGACTTCCATGGTGTTCAGCGACCGCTGAACGGCGTTTTCTCTTGAGGGGACGTCCTAACTCTACTGACGAGCACGCACCTCGGGCGGCCGCGTCGGCCCCGCCGGACGGGGAGGGAGAGGTCTGGACGAGGGGCCTCAGGGACTCGGCCCCCAGGTAGCTGATGGCGCTGTTGATGGCTTGGTCCATGACGTGCGGCTGCATCAGCTCGCCCGGAGCCCGGCCCTCGTACGACGACAGTTCAATACGCTTCTCGCCTGGAGCCAAGACCATTTGGAGTAAGAAAGAGTTAGATTCATTGTTACTGGTAACAAGACGATGGCCGTGTCCGAAATCGCTCCCTATCCCCTACTGCCAATCCCCCATATAGTACAGTCACTTATAGTGCACTCAACAGCAACGGCCGAGATTTCGGACACTAGAGTTGGCGTCGTCAAAATAATTATCATATATAATTATAAAAAATATCATTATAAAATCCAACAATCATCAGAAGAAGTCAGAAGTATGTACAATTTAACTATATGCCGCAGTCTGCCCTTATTTACTCCCACCACGGCATTTTTTTGAAGTTTAGGTCATTTAAAAAAACGTCTCGTAATGCATTATGGGTTATATTGCTCCGTCTAGGGTTCACCCGATGCTCACTACGTTTTGCGATGCATTGTGGGATACATTCAGTGCACTATATAGGGTACATGGAGAATTCGGACACCCCTACAAAATGGCATGCGGCCCATATAGTGCACTATATGGGGGATAGGGAGCGATTTCGGACACAGCCTTTGTTACTGGCAACAAGCCGCGGGTTCCCATCCCCTCTCGGGCTTTTCAGCAGTCCCACCCCCGACGAGCGAAGGTTGATACTTACATCAAACTGTTGATACACACCTCAATTTAAACATGAACAAACAAAAAGTAGATAGGTGGTAGAAATGGTCAGTATCGACAAATATTCAAGTTCAACCTTGTTACAGAGACCTCGCAAATCCCGCCACACACACACACACACACACACACACCAACACACACAGCGAAGCAGCCTGCATTGATAAACACACACGTGTGCATGTTCTGCTGCTACATACACGCGTATATGTTAAAAGTAAAAGTTCTGACCTGTGTAAATATTCTGCAGTCCCATACACTGCAGGTAGTGGTGACAGCGCTCCTTGTGCTCCTCCAGGGAACTGCGCTGCTTGTAGCTGCGCCCACAGTACGCACACTTGTGGGGCTTGCCCACTGCGGTGGAACACAGACAATGGGAAATGTTTTTTTAGAGAACATTGAAAATTCAAAGAACAATTATCACTAACACTGTAATAGAAGTTATTACCTGGCAGGGCTCCGAAACGAACGAAAACAAACGGAATTCAAATAGGAGCGGAAACGGAAACGAAGAGATTTCTTCAAATGTTCTAGAAGAGAAACGGAACATTATGAAATCCACAAAACCAGTTAAAAACTTTTTCTTTGGTTCAAGCCAGTCATCAAGCCCCATGCATCTGGGGCTCCATCTTGTGGACAGACAAGGAATCGAATATAATGGCATTTTAAACCCGGTTTTCACGTTAATACAGTCCACCAAATATATTCTGTATAAACTAGATCTAAACGTAACGTTGAACAATACAAGGAATTTTAACAACGAACAAAATGTTTGTGTTCTGAACCGGTTCAGGACCGTAATTTGGTGGCGGAACAGTTCAGAGAATGAAAACGTTAAACCAGGCCTGCCCGAACCGCTCAGAACGTAACGTTAAAAAATGATTTTGTTTTCAAGTGCTCCTGGCATTATATTAGCCTGGAAAGCCAGAACTAATGAATCATCGACGCATCGCGCACGAGTAGAACGATCGTTGTTTCCGCTTTCGTTTCTGTTCCCTGGAGCATGCAAAAAGTTCCCGGTTTTCGTTTTCGTTCCTTTAACCGGTTCAAAGCCCTGAATGTAACTAGATTTGTGAGGTGGTACCAGAGTGTGTGCGCAGGTGTCCGGTCAAAGCATCTCTGCGTCGGCAGGCGTAGTTACAGAGGTGGCATTTGAAGGGTTTCTCCCCCGAGTGGAGCTTGATGTGTCGGAGGAGGTTCCCCTTCTGGGTGAATGACGCCCCGCACTGGTTACACTGGAACGGACGCTCACCTGCAGGAAGTCACACACAAAGTTTGGGCACGGTGGCGCAGTGTTTAGCATTGCTGCCTCACAGCCAGAAGGTCCTGGGTTCGAATCCCAACCCGAACAGGACCTTTCTGTATGGAGTTTTCATGTTCTCCCTGTGTCTACGTGGGTTTCCACCGGGAACTCTGGTTTCCCCCACAACCAAAAACATGTTTTCGTTAACCTGCTACATTCAGTGTTCCCTGGCCAAGGCTCTGGCTCAGAATCTGGAGTTGGCCCCTGGGCGCTGCGCACGTGGCTGCCCACCGCTTCTCAGGGGTGGGTTAAATGTGGAGGATGAATTTCACTGTACGTGTACAAGTATGTGTGACTAAATAATGTACCTTTACCTTACCTTAAAGTTTGGTCAAACATATTAACCAGTTTGGGTTGGGGGTTGGATGGAGTAGACGTGCGCCAAGTAGCTCTCCACCAACCCTAACTGTAATACTTCGAATCAAAACCATCCAAAATGCACTAACTCTCGTAGTTAATATGACTTCCGGTGCCGTTACGTCAGACTTATTTTTGAGTCTATTTAATGGGAGCAGGCACGGACAAAATGATGGTGGTACGTGCGGTGCGGTGGCAGAGTGCGTGCCCAGACCCTAGGTAGAGTAGTGCCGGCTCTCATCCTCTCTCCGGCTTCCCCCCCCCCGACTCTTCATCCCAGATTCTCAGATAATCCTATCGTTGTCTCTCAATAACAAAAAGAGATAGAGCGAGCTATACAGTATATGACATCCACACACAACTTCTTCCGGTGGTACTAAATATTAACGCCAAATCTGACGCGTTTGTGAAATTAGGACCCTCCTCACTCAATGAACCGTTAATTATCCCGGCAATATACATTAAAAAATCAATTAGTTAAATAGGTTAAAAGGAGACTTGGCTCCCCCCATACCAACCCGGCACGGACATCAAAGCGAACGCGGTGTCCATTTTTATATACAGTCTATGGCCTAGCCTAACCAGATTCCTCAAACCGACTCTAGCAACAATGCTTTCTCTCTAAGCGTTGTAAACATTGCAAACATTGTAAAAGATACCCACACTTCATGGTTCCTAGCCACAGAACTGACCGTCTGGGTGAAACCTGGACTCTGGAGCGCTCCCTCCTACTCCTTCTCCTCTCCCTCCACATGCCACAATGGCCTGATATGTAAATCGCTGGTCTCTGCAAGGTGCTGTGACGCCGTCACAATTATACATGTGTGTGTTTTTGGTTTGGAGTAGCGGTGCAAACAGTCTCCATATTTAGCTGATCTGCTTGTACCATATCAGCTGTCGAGGTCAACTGGCACAGGGCTCTTACTAGTTCCACGAGCCAGCCCACCAATCAATCAATTGTAACTGTAATCCTGATTACATATTTGTAACCTGAGTATATGTAACCAGTTACCGCCTACCCCTGCTTACTGCCTACAACACCAAAAGCTCTGAACCAGTTCAAGGAATGAAATCGAAAACCCGAAAACGAACAGTTTTTTACGGAATTTTACGAGGAGCGGAAACGGAAACGGAAAAAGATTTATTCAACTGTTCTTAAAGAGAAACAGAACATTATGAAATCCACAAAACCAGTTAAAAACGTTGTTTTGTTTTTTTTTCTCGATATTTGAACATATCCTGTGTCCGGGAGACTGGTTGTGCAGCCATCCAACTTTTACTGTCAGTCATCAAGCCCCATGCATTTGGGGCTCCATCTTATGGACAGACGAGGAAGCAAATGTAATGGTGTTAATACACTTACACTGAAGTTTGAAAGTCCACTAAATATATTTTCTATAAACTATATCTAAACTTAACATTGCACAATATCGGGAACTTTAAGAACGAACAAAATGTTTACGTTCCGAACCGGTTCAGGACCGATATGTTAAACTTAAGCCAACCTGAACCGTTCGGAACGGGACTTTTTAAAATTAATTCAGTTTTCAAGCCCTGCTTATAATCGAATCAAATTGGGACCTTATGAATCAAATCAAATCGGGACTTTATGAAACAAATCGATTCAGGAATGGATATCCAGCCATAATTGCCATTGGAATACTCTGTAGAGAACAATGTGCTGTGATTTACATAAAGAGTTGGATTCCGTTCCTGTCCTGGACATCATTGTGGTGTCATAATTCAAATTTGTGGGCTTGTGACCTGCGTGGGCACGAGTCTTAGAGCGTTAACCAACAACGTTGTAAGAGTAAATAATTCAATGAATAGAACAACCTAATGTGGGTCACTGCCTAATGTGGGACACCTAAGCTCCAGACGCTCTGGCCCCTCCCTGAACAAAAGAATGTCAGTGAAACGATGGTAAAAGTAAACTATGGTAATGTGTCCAACATTAAGTTCAACTGTTCAACACTACATTTCACTGTCCGTCATTAGGCAACTGACTGTCCCACATTAGGAAGTTGCAAAAAATGGCCCACATTAGGGCAAACCACACTATGCTTTTTGTATATCGATACCATTTTAGACCAACTGACTTAATATCGGGGCTTGAAAGCGAAATTATTTTTAAAACATTACGTTCCGAACGGTTCATGCAGGTCTATATTTAACGTTGTCGTTCTCGGAACTGTTCCACCTCCAAAATATTGGTCCTGAACCAGTTCGGAACACAAACATTTCGTTCTTTAAGTTCCTCATATTGTGCAATGTTAAGTTTAGATGTAGTTTTTATACTAAATATATTTGGTGGACTTTCAAACTTCTGTGTAACTGTATTAACATTAAAAGGGGGTTTAAAAACACCTTTA
>OMKY01051213.1:0-20030 GCA_900302395.1 Bregmaceros cantori | reverse complement strand
CTATTAAGTTCTCGTTTTGTACCATAACAGGGTTAAAACGGGGAAAAAAAATAAATTTTTTAGATTTAAGTGTAAACGATTTTCAGGCCCAAAAATGTGCGCAAATGTTTGAATATTCTGTACAAAATTAGCAGTTATACGTGAGTGGGGTCAAACGCCTTGAGAATTATATAATACTTTTTTTATAATACTTTTGTAAAAAAGTATTACAAAGCGCCGTTTTTCATTCTTTATTGAGCGAGATTGTGTCAAGATTAAATCAGAAACTGGGATGAGGGGGAGGGGGGGGGGATTGCAGAAAAGCCAGTCAGGGGATTTGAACCTGCGGCACGTCTCGACCTATGGTCGCGCTCTCTAACCACTCGGCCACCGCGCGCTCCCCTCATTTTTCATATTTGAATTGTCTTTTGAGCTATTTATTTTATATGCCCCAACCTCCCATTTGTGATTTCTTTGCCACTACTGTGTGCATATTTCTATGTGTTGTATGTGAGTTTGTACTAGGTGAGTTGTGTGTCTGTGTGTGTCTGTGAGCGCGCGTTTCCTCATGGCACAGATGGAATAGGGTCGCCTGGGTGATGAAGTAACAGATGTCGCATTGTTTGATATGTTTGGCATGTACATGTGTCGACATGTGACATCTGTGTGTGTGTGTGTGTGTGTGTGTGTGTGTGTGTGTGTGTGTGTGTGCGTGTGCGCGCGCGCGTGATCGCGCTTACACATGAGGCCAATGTGCGCCACACACATTCTGACACACACCGACAAGACAGAAATATGTTAGTGTCTACCTCCCTTATTCCCTCGCTCCTACACCTGCCCCGCCCCGCACCTCTACCCATCGCTTAAAAGGTCCTGAGGAGAGAGATGCAGGCTAAACTAAGACTGTATTATCTGTACCATAGCACACCTCTCTCCCCCGGTGGATTAATGCTGAACAGGTCCAGTCCCTGCAGAACTTACTGCCTATCTTCCCTCACATGTGCTCTGTGTCGTCTGTGTGTGTGTGTGTGTGTGTGTGTGTGTGTGTGTGTGTGTGTCTGTGTGTTCGTGTGAATACACGACCTGAATATTCTGTTCTTTGATAGACGAAATTACTTTAATAAGGTCAATATTAATTATCCAGACAGTCCAAGTAATTAAGACAATCCCCTAGAGCACAAATGTTGACTTTGTTAAAGGCATACGCTGTCATTTCTGGCGTTTGGACATTTGTATTTTTCTATATTTGGAAGCTGGTGCTGGTGTGATATGAGAAAAATCAAACAATCCGTTCAAAACCTTACGTTGCAGCGTCGCACGCAAATCGATTACATCCCCTACGCTCCGCTTTTCGGGGATATGAGGAATAAAAGTAAATAAATAAATAAAGTAATACATGTAGGGTGGATTGCCCTAATGTTGGCCATTTATTTGCATCTTACTTATGTGGGACAGTCAGTTGCCTAATGTGGGACAATGAAATGTAGTGTTGAACAGTCAAACTTAATTACCGTAGTTTGCTTTTACCATAGTTTCACTGGCATTCATTTGTTTAGGGAGGAGCCAGAGCCTCTGGAACTTAGGCGTCCCACATTAGGCAGTGGACCACATTAGGCAGTGGACCACATTAGGCAGTGGATCACATTAGGCAGTGGACCACATTAGGGCAATCCGCCCTATATTATAAAAGTCCAGCCAGGTTTTGTTTCCAGCCTGACACCATGAACAGTTCTTGTGCCGGATTTGGCACCCCTTGCCAGAAAAAGCACCCCCTCGCGGGAGCGCGCACGCATTGGAGACGCCAAATCCGGCACAACACCGGCTTATTCACTTGACTCAGGAGTTGGGATAATTAGGGCTTTTCACTAACCCAGCGGCTGTGCCGAAATCGCTCCCTAACCCCCATATAGTGCACTATATGGAGTGCACGCCATTTTGTAGGGGTGTGCACCGCGAAATGTAGTGAGCATCGGATGTACCCTAGACGGGGCAATATAACCCAAAATGCATTGCGAGACGTTTTAAACATGACCCAAACTTAATAAAAATGGCGCGGCGGGAGTAAATAGCGACCGACCACAGCAAATAGTTATAAATGTAAGTAACTTTTTACTTTTTGTGATGATTTTTGAATTTTATAATTATATTTTTTGTAATTATAATTTATGATAATTTTCAACGGCGCCGACTCTAGTGTCCGAAATCTCGGCCGTTGCTGTTGAGTGCGCTATAAGTGAGTGCACTATATGGGGGATAGGGAGTAGGGGGTAGGGACCGATTTCGGACACAGCCGCTGAGACACGAACGGTGTCAGCCCAGCATGCACCGCGCTTGTGCATTTCATTACACTGCTCCCTGCTCCCTCCCAACATGGCTCTCGTCCCGAAAGCCGGCTCCAACTCCACGGCGCCCTCGCCTGATCAAGCGGCCATCCCCACCGCGTGCGGTCCGTCAACCACTTCCTGACACCAATGTAACGAAAGGCTGTCCCCCCGTGGAGGAGATGGGAATAGAGGAACTTACATCGGCTATTGCCAAGGTTCGTACGGACTCTATTTAAGGGCCGCGCCGGTACACGCTGAGACACCAACGGTGTCAGCCCAGCATGCACCGCGCTTGTGCATTTCATTACATTATGTTACTTCCCAGCGTCTTGGCCTCGCCCGTTCTCTTGGATACTGAACACGTTAGAGCTCCACGGCAACACAAATAATACAATAAAGATAATACGTAAGCGTGGGTGAAAACAAAGCAGGGAAGACTATGCTCTTCCATGCTAATACTAAAATGGAATGCAAAATCAATACCGTTTCAGCTTAATAAAAAAATGTAACTATTGTAAGGAGTTTTTAATTGACTAAAAAAAAGTTGTAAACGCAATTTCCATCCTGCAGTAAGTTGTAACATCCAGGTTTACCTTTGTGGTTTCCTTCATAGCCTTAGTTGTCGGGTCGTAGTTCAACATATCAAACGGATCGACGAAGTCCTCTTGCCCCAGGACCCCACCGCTCCAGACGAAAAACAACAGAAACAAAATAGCACCCCGCGCTCGCCACATATCCCCGAATTATAATTGTATTATATTGTAGCGCTTCCTCCAATAATCCAGGACAGCGTTGATCTTGTAACAGGAACCACTTTAATCCAACAACTCTCAAAGGCAGACATGTACAGACAATGTCCTCTCTCAGTCTCTGCTGGACTCAACTGACAGCTTACACACGCCGACACGACCAGGTAGACCTGCTGGCCCTGCATATCAAAAGAACTGTGACTCCCACGCTCACACACACACACACGCATGCATGCACTCAGGAGCACACACACACACAGAACTCTACCACGGTAACTAGTACACGTTACAATATGTATAAATGAATAGATCATTAGATTAGTACATAGATAAGTACATTCACCGACGTTCTCAGCATGCTTTAAATTGCATCCTCCAAGAATACAAACCATATACGGTCTATGATACAAACTCTTACACGGTTTCGTTTTCGATTACATGCGTACGGAGACGGAAGTGTTTGTGAGCGATGCTGGTGATGGAAAACTCTACTGGTTTTGTGTGAACTGGCTCGTTGGAACAAATCATTTCCCGTATCAGCAAGTGACGGAAAAACTCTCCTTAGCAATCACGAGCGCAAGGAGCACAAGCTCCAATATTTGTGTGGACTATTTTGAGGGAAGAGAAAATAGTCAACACATTACACACACACACACACACACACACAGGGTTCAGGGGGTTACTTTTGGATTACTTTTGATAAATATTTTATTTACAAATTTATTAACAAATAATGTGCCATACACTGCTGGTGTTCAGCTCATAATGTAGCCTGGATTCTCCCTGAATTTATGAAATTAAAACATTTAGAACACATGACGTTATTGTTTGAATTTTTTTTTATTAAAGCTTTTTTTTTAAGTAATCCAAAAGTAATCCTATGTTGGATTACTTTTGGATTACCTACTTAAAAATAATGTTGAAAATAAATAAATGGTTTAGTAAATTTTTGGTCTTGCTTAATTCATTAAATTTAGGATGAATTCTACCTATATTATGAGTTGAACACCTGTGTTACATAGTACATTACTTAATAGAAATAATACATTTCTCAAAACCAATCCAAAAGTAACCCCTCCCAACCCTGCACACACACACACACACACACACACACACACACACATGTAAGTGACTCATGACGGACTTGAGGTGCCCTAGATTAGAATTCTTCAACGACCAGGGTAGTTATTTTATATCCACACTGGGCAGAAATAACAATGCATTGCAACGCAAGGGTACACTGCCAACAAGATAGTGACAAATTATTCCCACGACAGGAGCATATAGACGAGTTTTGGCGAGTAATTCAGGTAATAATTCCAGGCTGAATGTGACTTCCGGTGTCATTATGTTGCTGTGTTCTTAGACTTATTTTTGGAACAGAACACACCTATTGTGTTATTTTAAAATGACGGTGGTAAATTGCACTGTGGTAGTGCACACCCAAATGTTCTAGTGCTAACAAAGATCTGCGAAACCCGTTCCATTTGCTCATTTCTGTCAGACTCACAATTGAATGCACCCATCCCATTGGTCCAGAAGAACATTTGACCACACCGAGTGAGTATCTTCAAGTCATATTTTCCAAATCTCAGCTCTCTGTATTTAGCACGTAAACCGTCTATAGAGGATGGCGGGAGATCGGAGATGCTTGAACACCGCTACCGTCCACGTGTAGAGGTTTATATACCAGTCGATTGCCTATGGTAATCAGTTGTGCAGCCTACTGTCGGTTTAATAACTGAATATCCAAATTTGAAGACATTCCGCTTCACCTCCGTTACATTGGTGTCGGTGACCCCGATCACGCAGGTAAAACAAACCTTGAGATCCATAAGCCACCCAGCTGGTTGAGTATGCCATGACTTTGCATTGGAAGGCGGCTGTGCCAGCTGGGAATGGACAGGGACAAATCCGAGGGGGGAGTGTGTGTGATTCAAAAAGAGTTGGTTGCTGCCAATAAAGTTAAAGACACTGATAGAATATGTCCTTTAAGAGGCAGAATTGGTGGCCACAAAAAAAAATTGCTTTGCTGTGGGCACGCTCATATCTTTCCTCAATTGCGACTCATTTTGATTTCCAGAGACACCTATAGTTGTTGTTAATGTTTTGGACCTTTTGTTTGTCCTAGCAACTGGGATTTGACGCATCATTAAGGTGCGAATAACTACGCAACAGGTCTGCAAGTCTCTCCGTTTATTCTTTTGTTATTTTGTGACCTCGTTGACATTTTGTACAACCCCCATTTTGTACAACAGCCCCACCTGTCCAGCCAGAAAGAAGCACATACTCGTTGAATCAGAATGAACAAATCAGATGTTTGCCTTTATATCCCCACAACAATCAGAGCCCTCCTGTTAAGGCCGGCTCTGCGCAATCGCAGGGTACTGGGTGGGGTTCGGCAGTGGTTGATGTAAACAAATGAATGAATGAATGAATACTTTATTGTCATTGTACATCCATACAACAAAATTAAGAGCCCCCATCCCTCAGTGTAAGCAGTTCCAATAAAAATAGTCTAAAACCAAAACAATAAAAGCAGACAATAAAAAGACAACAGCAATAATAAGAAACATTTAAGATACATCAAGGACATATGAGCAACATGTGCAAAAGACGCTGTGCAAATAAGTAGATGGAGTCCCTATTTCTCACATGTGTAAGTTCAGGGTCCTTAGTGCTGTCGGGAAGAAACTGTTTCCGAGTCTGTTTGTTTTTGCACTGATGCACCTGTAGCGCCAAATGTGGTGCTGCGCTAGGACTCTCAGTTGTCACTAGAATGTCAATATCGTGTGTGAAATGCGTCCAAAAAATGAGAAACCCCCACAAGGATTTGTTTACAAGAGGAGCAGAGGTGTGGAATCAAAGCCACCTACTCGTTGGCATCTATGTATGGAATCTACCTTTTACAGTTATTAAATAATTTTGAAATGGCATCTAAATAGACAAATCCAATAAGCAGTTATCTTTTGTAAGAGTGCTCATAAGCAAAAAGTATCTTTGGCTGTCCATGTTTACAAAGCCCGCATTCACAGAACCCCAGGTTCTGTGAACCTAATGCCATTGTAGTGTTCAGAGAACATTATCGTTCTGTACAGTTAAATATTTGCTGCTTTTGTTCTGCCCATGAATCAGTATTTAGCTTAGTTTAGTGTTCACTATTGGCTAATAAATGTTGACTTGATTGATCTTTCGTTAGCATTCAAGTTTTCAACCCCATTAACTGATATTAGTCGGATAAACGTTGCCACAAATGATCCAGCCGTTAGGAGATAGTCAGGGAATGGAGGTTTAATGTACTCTTATTAAGTTCTGTCGTTAAATGCTAAATTCAGATAATTCCCTCACCAATCTTTCACCTACACCAGCGTAAGACTAGAATCTAAATTCATAGTAGCTGGTTGGTTGTTCATAAAGCACGCTGTATCAACTATTACTTCAATTACTTCAACTATTACTATTACTGCAATTGTACACACGCATTGCGTCCTGGAACGTGGCCTCTGGCCATGCTCCTGGCGGGTGGCTGACACAAGCCCAGTCATGGGAAGTAGTCCACGTACCCAACATAGTAAAACAACCACAGTAATTTGTAATAGTATTACTAACATTATGAACTACGTTTATAATGTAGTTTATAATGTTTCTCCTGTTGTGGGGGTTCAGCTTGTAAATATTGGGACTTCCACTCCTCAACGTCATCATAGCAGTAACAGTTAAAAAGAAAACGATCATTCTGACACACCCCATGGAATGACTATTAGATATTCCCATTTCCCGGGAACCTTGGTGCTGTTCAGGTTATATAACCGTTCAGGGTTCTTTCAACCAATCTTGGTGCAGCGCTTGCCCAGACACCTATAGTTGTTGTTACTGTTTTGGACCTTTTGTTTATCCTAGCAACTGGGATTTGACGCATCATTAAGGTGCGAATAACTACGCAACAGGTCTGCAAGTCTCTCCGTTTATTCTTTTGTTATTTTGTGACCTTGGTGCTGTTCAGGTTATATAACCGTTCAGGGTTCTTTCAACCAATCTTGGTGCAGCGCTTGCCAATTCCAGCCATCACACTGTGGAGCTTCTCTGCAAACTCGCGGCACAGAAACGAGTACAAGATTGGATCTACAAAAACATTGATAGTGGCAAGCCTCCTCGTGATCTGCTTGGTCATCTTTGTGCAGGCGGATGAGGCGGACATGCTCACCCAGAGGCGGACCACGTGAAATGGCCCAAAGGTCACCATGAATACTGTGAGCACCAAGAAAACTCGCAGGTGAATCTTCTGCTGCGCCCGACAATTGTTGCTGCCAGATCTGTGGAACGATTGGACGACAACATAGCCGATGCAGGCGTAGCTAGCCAGCACCACCGCGCACACGACCCAGAAGTACCCTGCAAGAAACGCCTTTGTAGTGTCGGTGACTGCCTCGCCCAGGGGCCCTTTGTAATAATCGCACCTGTCTGTGTAAAAACTGGGGTAGCGGTCAGTGGTGAACATGATTGGCATCTGTGTGCCCCCCATGATCAGCACCCACGCGGCTATGCAGACGACACGGGCCCAGACGACGCACTGCTGGCCCAGGGAGAAGCCGCAGGGCTGCACAATCTTTAGGAAGCGGTCAACGCTGATGAGCCCGATCAAGGAGATGCTCAGGTACATGCAGGCGTACTTCAGCTGTCCCAGGACACAGCAGTATAAGCGACGAAACAGTAGTGGCTGCTGATCGTCCACTGCTCTGTACACCTGAAAGGAGAGACACACAATATCTCACCATGCGTTGTAGCGCATTCTTCAACTACAATAAACTCTGTCACACCTTCAATCCATTCCGAATGCTGCCGACAGACTTCTAACCACAAATAGTAAGTACCATATCACCCCACTCCAACATTCTATATCCCTTTTTATGGTCGTCTTTTGCCCTAGCACATTCAATGACCGTATTATTATGATCCTTGCAACATGGCTACATTTGGGCAAACTTCTCAGTGAGTAAATAGTGTAGTAAAAGGCATTGTGAGCAATGAGCAATCGGAGTTGATGCTTTCCAGGGAAGCGTCGACCAGTAGGAAACTCGAGAGGAAACTATGAGCGACAGTGGCATCGGCAATGGTCTGGCCTTAAGCAATTGCTGATTCTATACCATTCGTAGGTGGCAGCCCCCCATTCGCCACAATATCATAATTTATTCGTAAGAATATAGTCAAACGTCAAAAAACACATTTTTAATTAAAAAAACGTAATTGACCTCTATGACAGGCCCTGATCAACCAACAATTTCTAGTTATGCTTTAAAATAGTGCTGCTTACGCGCCCTTACTTTTCTCAAAATGAAAAGTGGCCATCTCAAGTCCAATTTACGTATTTATCTTTCTTACCTCAAACAAGAGTAGCAATGCCTCCAACATGTCAGACACCAGAAGGCTCTTTACATACACCAGGAATGTGGAGGTGGTTTCGACTCGCATGGCGATGGAGGCCGCCACAGCATTCAGAGCAAAGCCGAGTATGCCCAAGGGGAGGGACAACACAACTTTTGCTGCTTGGCTCAATCCCGGGCAGATTAGTGTCGAGTTAGGCATCATCACATCTGACGTGGTGTTCAACATCCTGATTGCACAAAGAGATAAAAGGAAAATTGCTGTGCTGCCCAGTAGCTCACTCGGTTGGGCAGAGCGTTGGAAAGCACGCATATGCCTTAGTGGCGCGGTGAGTCGGTGGTACGAATCTTGCCATCGACGTATTTCCCCCATGTCTGCTCCCCCATCTTCACCTGTTTCCGCTAACCCTAATGAATAAAGCTTGGAAAAACAGCCTGATTGGGCTGGGAAAAAACATTTTTAAAAAAAGGAAAATTGCTCAGGGCAGTGGGGAATTCAATTACAGGAGTCTTGCAGAATTTCATTTTTATGATTATTTGATTTTATTAGAATTGAAAATGTCCCAAAAAAGCACCATGGCCAAGTGTTAGGGGCTGGCCAAAAATCAATGGATCTGCAGGAATTCGAGCCAACAAATAAATTGTGAAAGTTTCATGGATTGAAGCCCTCCATCCGCAGCAGAGATACATAGTCAATCAATAATTTCTATTATAGTTTTGAAGAACGTTGGTGCTCAATTATCAAGTTGTTAAACAATATTGTAAATTACTCCCTCACCATTGCTAGAACACGCCGTAGGTAACTTGCTCCACCCATGCATTGAGCTTGCTCCCCCATCTATGTAATGTTATCTGTCCTTCACCTTGGCACAAACATTGCATGAAGCAGAAGACAATGTTGTTTGGACCGCACACTTGACACAAGTGTTTCTATTGATGTGATTAGAAGTAGACGCAATTATGCAAAAACAAAACATAGTAACCGCCTTTTGAAAAAAAACAAACACAAAAAAACAAAAAAAACAATGTGATGGTTCACTTTAGCAAAGATTGAGATTTGAGTCTAAGTCAATCAGCATTTACAGGTCAATTTCATTGTGCTGCTTTTCTGAGAAATTGGTGGATTACTATCAACTGCTGAGTAAACTTTTCAGCGATGTTCTTCCGTAGCTTTCAAAATGGTGGCCCACGATGCGTCCTTGTAGATTTCCGGTCTTGACCACACAGTACCAAGGCACAGAATGCACAGCACTATAAGATAATGTATTGATTGTGATTCCATTCAAAACTTTCAAAAAACATTAAAAATTCAACTGATAGGAAATCACCAGCCTTCACAGGTAGGACTCCAAGGTTGGGAGACGTCAATGGAAGTCCCACGGATCTTCATTTTATATAATTAAAGTCAAGAATTGTCAGCGTAGCCGAAAGTTAACCCATTACCCCTCTCAACACAAATACAGACCTAACTAAAGTCATTTTAAAAAATAAAAATGTCGTGAATAAATGAATTAAACACAATTTGTCCTAGAAAATGGAGATTATTAGATATCATTTTTTCTAGGACACATTTTTCATTCTAAAAAAGTATTTTAAGTGGAGCCTGTATTTATATGCATTTATTTTAGATATAAAATACATTAGAGATAATTTGCACACAATATTGGGTGGTTCTCCAAACATCATTGCAAATAGCACTGAGATGGTAATGAAATTAATAAAATATCTTGTCCCTGAAGAGGACACACAGTAGTCTCTTACCGTTCAGTTTTTCACATGGAATTACATTTTAGTTATATTATAAATGCAATAAGAGAAGAGACCAAAGTAACAAGTACATTTGGAATTAGATGTCATTATATGTGCTGTTTGTATTTAAAAATATATCTTTTATTGATTAAAATGGACACGACTCCAGAGGAAGATCTCAGTGTACTATTTAAGAGTCTGATATATTTAAAAACCTTTAACCTGTCATTATAGAGCATTCTTTGTTTAAACACATATTCTTCCAAACGACACTGAAGTATGTTGCAAGCACCAAAACTTACCTTCATGTGTTCACGTGGACCTTAGAATTGCTTCATCTGAAAGAAAATGGCAGGCATTGTGTCTGTGAAACTAGCACCCCCCCCCTCCTCCTCTTTCCGGTAAACAAAACAACATTTCATGTATGAATAAATGTGTGGTGGATTGTACCCGGGAAATGCAAACCTAGGGAAATATTTGCCTGAGGAAAATATTCAAGTTGCTTGTCTCAATCCATGAAAGCTGGTCAAGAACCATCAGTCATCAAGCATTTACCAGTTACGTGCATGTGGGCAAGTTATGAATGCAACACTTGGCCTGTCTAAATATGGACAGACCATTGCAGTTCCGGGAATTGATTTTTATTCTTGTATTGTAATGGTTGAGCGTCTTGCAATTATGTCACAATGTTGCACAGCCCATGGTGCATTCTTTCACACCGCATTTCACCAGAGTGCCACAGCGTTGGCACAGCATTTATGAGCTGTTCCGATGCAAAATGAAAGCAAGTTGCGTCAGTAATTAGTGAAGACGATTCGAAAAAGTTGGGGGCCTTGTAGCCCCCAAATTTAGTCAAAAGACATGGGCGATGATCGCCTGGCGAGCGATGCGTGGACGATGCGTTTGTTCTGGCTCACCAGGCTAGGGTCATGACATGTCATCAATGTTCTGTTGTCACCGAGGCACATCATTTTCTTGTCATTGCCTCTTGGTCACTCCAGTAGTGTGTTTGTTCTCAAACTTTTCATACCGAGTACCACCTGAGAAACTATTCAGCGGTCCAAGTACCACCATGATGACCCACTTTGTCGCGTGCCGCAACTGTTTCTTTTTCCCCTCGACCTAGTTTCCGCAGTAATGTTTGTTTAATTTGGCATGGGTTAAAAGATTTGCGGCACGTTGCACTTTAACTGGTTTCCATGTTTCAAGGGAGATGATGTGGGCAGCCGCCGTGTTTTGTGTGCAGTTGACGGTGGGTGTTGCCGTTGTCCATGTGTCTAAATGGCTCAGCCATCAGAATATTGTATTTTCATGGATTAAAATGTGGGTGCTGTCCAATAGCTCAGTTGTTTATGCAGTGCACCGGAAAGCATGCATATTCCTTAATGGCGCGTTGAGTCAATCCCACCGACGTATTTCCCGCATGTCTACCCCCCATCTTCACCTGTTTCCACTAATCCTAATAAATAAAGCTTTGGAAAAAACAGCCTGAATGGGCTGGAAAAAACATTTTTAAAAAAAATGTGGAAAAACAAAAAATCCTTCAGCGTATCACCAGAGCATTCTGGAGTACCACAGTTTGCATACCACTGAACTACACCATTACACTGTGGTTATGATACATAATTTACTTCGGGTCACCTCATTTGGTCTATATTGTTTTTTTTTCACTGGAGAGAAATTAAATATCCATTTATTCAAAGGAGGTAAAGTAACCTCGACAGTCGGCGATCTTCAAATATACTGAAAGGAATTACATAATTTGGCATATTAAAAACGATCAAATCAGACTAAAATTAGAATACAGGAATGCATTCCAGTTTACTCAACGTCTCGGCTACGGAAGGAATCACTCGCACTATTTGCCGAGTGTTAAAACCACAAACAAAATTTGTGGAGGGAACACTTTACATGGTTTGTAGGTTGGGTGTCGTTTTACCTTGCACTTGTTGAGTAATTGGCTGTGTCCGAAATCGCTCCCTATCCCCCATATAGTGCACTATATGGGGTGCACGCCATTTTGTAGGGGTGTCGGAATTCTCCATGTACCCTAGATAGTGCACTTAAAATATCCCACAATGCACCGCGAAATGTAGTGAGCATCGGATGTACCCTAGACGGAGCAATATAACCATAATGCATTGCGAGACGTTTTAAAAATGACCTAAAGTCTTAAACTTTAATAAAAATGGCACGGCGGGAGTAAATAGTGACAGACTGCAGCAAATTGTTATAAATGTAAGTACTTCTGACTTTTTGTGATGATTGATGAATTTTATATTTTTTATAATTATATTTTATAATAATTTTGAGGGCGCCAATTCTAGTGTCCGAAATCTTGGCAGTTGTTGAGTGCACTATAAGTGAGCGCACTATATGGGGGGTAGGGAGTAGGGGATAGGGAGCAATTTCGGACACAGTCAGTGTCTCAATCCAATTCACTGCACAGAAAACATTGTACCATATGCCAGGTTAACTATGCCATATAACTATTCATTCAACTCTGTGCTAACTTTTTGTATATTGTATACCCTACACAAAATTAACTTAACCATCAATTGTTAATTCCATTGATTGTTTCGGAACAAGTTTAAAATTATGACATTATCCCATGATATGTATATGTTCATCTTCAATAGATGAGGGCAAGATATATTCTCAAACCAATATTCTTTGCAGACCTTTCGACAGCATCACATACACAAATTATACTGGCAATGTTTATTTCTCCATATATACAAAAACAAAGAAAACATAATTCACACAAGATGAGGGCGATGCTGGAGACCAAGCTCTTCCTTGCCATCGTCCTATGATCGGCAAAAGAACTAATCAGGTTTCATCTTCTGCTTTCGTGGGCTGAAGTGGTCCGTTTAGGTTGGTTCTTTGATTTGAGTGAGCTCAGACATGAGCAATAACGTGGCCATTTCCTCCTGCCAGATCTTTGTTGGTAGAGAAATTGGGACGTTTCCTCCATAGGAACATGCTGTGGAGTCACTTTGCTGGCCATGAGTTCAATTGAGAGCCATTGGGGTCCGCGACATAGAAAAGTTCCAATGTGCTTCTAGGCAAGATTTGGAAGAGCCAACAGTCAAAAGAGGCTCCAAACTACATAATGTATTCTCAGAGGGTCCGACAGCACCATATATATAGGATCAAAATTCAAACCTTTTACACAAGGGTTAACACAGAGGCAAAAATCACACAGACCCATGATACAGCACTGATATTTAAGGTTAGGAAAAGTGACTGGATTTGTCTAATCTATCAACCGGCTTCTAGCCGTTCTTTGAAGGCTTCTATCCGTTCTTTCAAACGCCTTCAGTCACTTGGTACAAATTTGGCTATTTGGGGCCACTTTCACCCGTCATATCTTCGGAACCTTGCATGCCATCTTATTGGAACACCGCGTATGGGATGCTGTACAGGATGGGATGCTCTACAACTGCTACAATCCCCAATGGTCATTTTCCCCTTTTTCCTTTGGGCCGGCCCTTTCCTCCGGCCTTCCCTCGCGCTTTCCCGCCCTTGGCTCGCTGCTCTTTGCGCTGCTCGGCACGCACATCCTTCTTCATGCGGCTGTCCACCACCTTGAAGACTCCCTTTACACCAGCCGGCCGCCGCACCTTCCTGCCAGCTCCCTTCTTCGCCACCACGTACGTCACCTGCCGCTTCTCGTCTTTTCCGATACCCGCTTTCTTGTAGATACTGTAGGAGGGGAGGAGATGAGAATATAAGTGTTTATAGTTATAGAGGTGCGGAGCTCCTGCGTAAGTCAACGTAGCCTCAGTTTTTTCTTAAAGTTAGCCATTTTTCCATCTTTATTGGATAGGATTAGTCGGAACCTGGGTTGAAGAAATCGGGGGTAGACATTGCAGACAAGTCGACGAGTATAGTCGAACTCGCGACACTGCGGACGCTGCGGTAGACACAGCGCCACTAACATGAATGGGGTCGCGTTAGGTGCGGTGTTCATAACCACTCGTCCAATGCGGACCCCCATGTAGCCTCATAGTTGATATACAATGCAACAACAGTGTAGGCCTGAGTTGGTCCGTGTTATGTTCACACTTAAGAGCGTGTCCGCCAATATCGGATATGCCCCAATAGCGCCAGAATAGGTGTGCCAATATAAAATTTCCATTGGCACGCCCTGCATGTTCACACGTTGCATGAGAGAGGCGAGAAAACTGCTCGCCTTCTTTTATCACTAGAGTCCTCATGATGCCAGAATGATGGCCGGTCTGGGGAGCAATATTGATTAAAAATGCAGGGCTTGGCTCATGAGAAAGTTGCATTTTCACTTTACATTTGATAATTTGCCAGAATGAGCACCAACGAGCATGTAAAAGGGCTTGATGCGTTACCTCTTGAGCTGTGACATCTTTTCACGCTCAGAAATGTCCACTGTGTCCACGACAGCTTCCGCCTTTTTCTTGGCTGTCTCCATCTTCTTCAGCATCTGGTTAAGCAGAAAGAAAACATTTGAAATCTTTTGTGCGACCCACTGTCAAAATCAAATTGCTAGTATGGCCCCGGACCGGTTACCAATGCCAACAAATTTGTGGCCACAGCCTGTCTGACGTGGAGTTTGAGTCTGCTGGTGATGCGCTGAGAATACTGGCGAGTGTTCATTATAATCATGTAATTCTTATGGCCTTAGAGGCCATAAGTGCACATAAACACCAACCCAGCCTGTGCGAGTGTCCGTCCTCCATTTGCCAGCCCCTCGTCAAATACCTCATCTCAAAAGGTCTATACTGCATATGGATGGGGAGGATTAAAGTTGGGGAGCAAGGAGCAGCAAAATATCAATTATGAAATTAAATCGGCAACAAATGTAACAATCGATTAGTCAACTCATAGTTGCAGACCTATCTGCAACAAGTGGAGATAGTGAAACATAAAAAGGTTATCGATATCAAGTATGAAGTCGGTGCTGACTACTAAGGGGATATCTTAGTTTTTGTTTGTTTGTCTGTGCAGGTCAAAATCATATTGTAGAGCCCTGCTTGCTGTGATGGGGGGTGGGTGATTATAGAGTGCCGGTTCTAATCCCAGTTTCCGATTTAATCCTTTCACCATCTCTCTATCAAAAGAATGAAAAACGGCACTTGCACCCCAAAAAAAAAAAAAAAAGATCTGATGCAGCTTTATTGAAACTGCAATAAAACTGTGTGCTTGAATGCGTGCAAGCCGTGGAGCAGGTAAATGTCCGCATACTCTGCTTCGAATTTGGAAATTGCATGCTTCTAGCTTCCCTTTTATAGTGTGTTGCTCATTACCTTATTAGTTGTTGCTTATTACTACCATTCCCACTGTGTGAGCAGAGACTTCTGAATGGAAGTAAATTCCCTTTGGGATCAATAAAGTATTCCGATTCCTATTCTACACGGAAAAGCGGAGATGAGGAGCACACAGAAACAAAATCTAGTCTAGAATTTTCCTTTTAACCCCACAAAAATGGCAATCACAAAAGCTCCATAACAGCTGGACGCTACTTGAAATGTACTACAGCAGGTGCCGACCATTTCTCGGAGAGAGAGAGAAGTGGAAACCATATTTGTCAATGGTGCGTTGGCCTCACCCTCCTCTTCTTGCGGGCCTTCGCCTCAGCGACGCGTTTGATGGGCCGAGCATTGATCTCTTTCCACTTCTGTTTGTACTCCTCCACCATGTCCTTCGTCACTGGCACCGGCCTCTTCCGGTGTTTCTGTTCATCATCAAAGAACCAGCCTGGGACGTCAGACTTGCCCTCACTGCTGGTGAATCTAGAAGAAAATATAAAGCAATTCCTTTTTTTAAAAACGTACCGCCCATCATATGGTCCTAGACAAATCCGAATGTGTGCATTGCAGATCATCACAACTGATCCCACTTAATCACAATTCATACATCCATTTGCAAACAAGTTCTACACTTTCTGTACTTTTGTCATAACGGGTTTGACAGCCACATGTCAAAAATGTGAGCATACCATATATACAGGCTGGGCGTTTGGGCATATATTATCATCCATTATGATTTAAACGTAAGTTTTCCAAGCATCACTTTGCACAATTACTACTACCATGCCCAATAAAATGCTAAATTGCAGATGTGAACCGTCAATGCATACACGGCCCTCTTCTCAAATTTCAGGACCAACCAGATCATGTGGGTAATGGGTACATACCATTTTAGAACTACAAAATGTTAACTGATGTTTGGAAGTCAACCAAATAATAATGTCTAAACATAACACCTTTTAATATAATGTGGACATTTTCTTTCTCTGAAAAGTTGTGCTGAATTTTTTTTTCCATTTTGGGAGGCTTAGGCAATATGCATGTTCTCTGTAAGCCTTCTATATATGTCTTAAGGCTTAAGGATTTATCTGGCACATCATCTATGTAGCAAAATGTCTCCTTTAACTGAGCCAGGTCAGCAGGGGAAGCAAGCCTACCATTGAAAAATAGACAGGAGATGGAGCGATGTAGCAGTTGGGTATAATAAAAGTTGTCAAGGTTTCATTTAAACTCTCAACAGAGCTTCAGCAGACGATCTTCAGGTCAAGATGTCTGTCAAGTTTTCACAAGACGCAAGAAATCTGGCGGCGCGGGATCTTGCGACATGCTTAGCAAAAATCACAAATCAAGCTAACCTGTGGAAGGAGTCGTCGATAAGGTCTCTGCATTTCTTCTTGGACGAAGCAATCTGACTGCCCAAGGCCAAACCTTCAGCATCCAAGATCCTGGAGCGCTTATCTGGAATAATGACGACATGGATGTGATTGTGTTGCTTGTTGAGTTGATTATTAAAAGATATTGCAAGACAGTGGTCGACGTGTTGAGACAACATCCCAAACTCCGCCACACAAGCTTCCACGGGGTCGAGAGCCGACAATGGAAGTGCCTTAAATATGGGAGGACCGAAGATCGTCTTAGTCTTGGCCTTGTCAATGTCATGTCAATTATTAAAATTTATTTCTGTGCACACTGCAATTACAAACCAAGGAAAATCTCTGAGGATGTTGTTTTGGTCAAGCAGGTTGAAGAAGTGGTACTGCACCATATTATCTAGCAGCAGAAAGTCAATTAATAATCGATTAAAATAGACTAAAAAAACATTTACAACAATAAAATGAAACGATAATCGGATAATGCATCACCTAAAATATGACATCCCTACCGTCGACCAACCCACGTGTCATCGTTAGAACCTGACGTGGGGGCATATTAAAAGCACAGCTATTATTACAGGGTTATTCAACTATCACACATCGGGCATTCAGCCGATACTCACTGGTACGCTCCACGGGGACCACCTGGAAATCCTGACCGTCATCGGGACCTGCAGGCTGACCTTGTTTCATTTTGGAGATCTCTCTGCCCACAACAGAAATTGTCTTTAGACGTATGAATATGAATGAACGATGGATGTATGAATCAAAAACCAACAAACTTGAATTTGTAATGTGTCAAAAAACGACAACAGCATTTTGGTTTCGTTGTGATTCCTAATACATTTCTTCAACTGCTGGAAATATAATTAAAGAACAAAGTGAATGATGTATCTAATCATACCAGAAGAATTTTTGCAATTTGGTGTCCACGTGCACACTCCGGACTGAAACAGGCACTTTCTTTTTGTGTTGGCATAGAATTTAACTTACATTTCCGTTATAGAAATTCAATTTGTGGGCCTTATAAATGGCAAATTATGCAGCTGATATAATCAAATTAAGCATTACAGGGAAAGACTTCCAAAATGTTAGCAGTTGTGGGCTTTGCCGTGATGTCATATTAATCCAGAAGTTAAATAGCTGTGTACCTTTCGTCGTCGCTGCTGCTCATGTCAGAGTCGCTGTCACTTTCTTCTGCTTCCTTCTCCCCTTCTGCTTCTTTCTCCCGCTCTTCTGCCTTCTCCTGCTCCGGCAACGGATCAAAAGACGCCTCCTCAACTTCCTCATTCAAGTCTTGTTCTAAAAGGTAAATTGTTGTTGACGTTACCAATGTATTAATCAACACCACATCTGGTAACATACTGGAGCAAAGAGACAATACTGAAAACTGCACCTGGCTGCATCTTCTGACTCAGCAGTTTCTCTGTCTGAGTGAGTTCGGCTTCCCTGTCCCCTTCCAAGTCAAGTTCTGAGAAGATGCCCTGCGGACACAGACAGGAGACAGGTAAATGTGTATAAAAGGCTGTGTCTGCCAAAAAAAGTATTTTTTGGTAATGTGCGCAATAAGCACATGTTTATTTGCAAGACATATATAGCAGTAGTCACTCAATAGGTTAAAACGTTAAAAAACAAGCACTTGGAGAGTGCAACTCTCCTTGATTACCCACATCTGGTAAACATTTACTGTCCATAACATAATGTTAATCACATCATTTTAGAAAATCATTTAAAAAAAAATCCTGTATCGGGATCTCTACATTTTAATGGACTGTTATTTGGGCTAATTCTGTCCATAACCTTTTGAATAACAAACAAATCAGCAAAACAAAAACAAACTCTGTGACCGAGATAAAAACTGCAAAGAACAGTATTTAATGTACAGATTACTGATTAAAATTGAGTAAAACCTTGCTGAACTAAGGGGGTGCTGGGCGCCCCATTCATGTTAATGGAGCCGTGTCTATCGCACGTCCGCAGTGCCGCGGGTTCTCCTCCCCTCATCGGCTTGTCTGCTATCCAATAAAGATGAAAAACAGTGCCTACGCCAAAGAAAAATAACTGAGATTTTTTTTTTTTAAACCTTGCTGAACCAAAGGTTGGTCTGTCGCTCTTTCTTCACGTCTTTATCCTCCAGCTCCACCAAAAGCCCACCACCAGTCTCATCTTCATCCTCCTCTTCTGCTTTTGCCTCTGCTGCCGCTGCCGCTTTTGTTGCTGCCCTGGGAAACACGCACACATTTAATCTTCCTCAATATACATCACATTGCTAAGCTGCTCGTTACGTTCAACCTTTTAATTATCTGTGTATGTTGATAGTGACATCACGACAATCTCTAGGGGCCAGACAATGTATGATTTGATCATGCGTTGCGATGCTGAGCCAACTCATGATTTTGTAATCGTATGTATTTCTGGCGGGAAAAAAAGGATAGCCAAAATTGTATGTTTTTTTTCACTATGATTCATTAGCACTTGAATAGTAATAAACAATGAAAGCATTGCTGGTGATTACACTTGAAACAGAACAACAGCATACCTAGTGGAGTTACCTGCACACAGGCAACTCCACTAGGAGTCTCATTTTGTCATTCACATCATTGCTCTTGTATGTGCTAGCACAAGATTACATCAGGCCAATTTAAAATGGTGCGTGACCTATATGAAGTATAACGTACCATGACATTTTGAACATCGTCGCAGCATAATTCATTGAAGACACTTCAAACCGCAAACAACGTACCACCCCCAGCCGCTACTGGCCTACTACTTACTTCTTCTTGAGACGCTCGTCCTTTTGTATGGTCTCCTGTCTCTGCTCCACCTCCTCCATGTCTTCATCCTCCAGATCAGAGGCCAGAGACATGGCATCCTCATCTTCTCCCTCCTCGTCAGATGAGATGTGGACGTCCTCCTCCCCGCCATCAGCCAACACCATGTCTGCCACCTTCATGTCCCCCTTGGTGATCTCACCCAGGGCCTGCAACCAACCACATTGAAGTGCTACTTGAGGAACATGACAACAGTAGGTAACAGGTAGGTAAGAGCAGTGAAGCTCCCCCGCCAGGGGTTAAAATTAACGGCGACCCGGGACGATGAAAGCACACCGCAGGCTAACCACGGAGCGTGATACAACCCCCCTCCCTCCCCCGCAGGCTAACCACGGAGCGTGATACAACCCCCCTCC
>OMKY01051202.1:0-13625 GCA_900302395.1 Bregmaceros cantori | reverse complement strand
TTTTGGTTTTTCCCCCCCCCCCCCCTCCCGCCAAATCGTCTATAGGCCTGGGGAGGCTACTCCTCTGGGCTACCACTCGTCCATCATCGACATACACCTGGATACCAACTGAAATGTGTCTCTGTGCCCCTTTAGGAACAATACTGCCGCTCAAGCTTGTTCCAGAACCACTACCAGTTCTTGTCGAGGAGTGGTTACGAGATAGACGAGGACGCTCAGAGCTCGGGAGCCAAGGAGCAGCAGGAACTTCTCATGAAGATGTTTGCAGTGAGGATACAGCATGAATATATGAATATGAGCTTTCAGCTTTTGTATGAGACTGTGGTCATATTTACCCACAATTGATAATTCATTAGAGTAATTCCGAAAATAATTCTACTTCCATCGCAACGACCAGCACTATAACCACATTGGTTCCATCTAGAAATAAATATTTATACCGTGAGTCTTTTTACCTGTGCCCTTACAGAGCTGCACTTCACTTTGATAATTATTTACATATCCTTCAAGGAAGAATTTGTACCCCCTGTTAACAGCAAGTCAAATGAAAGATTGACAAAGTATCTTTCTTCAATTGTTGTGATACTTTGACATGTCATACATGATTATTTGGTAACGCAGCTTTCCGGACTTCCACAGACCTCCGACAGACAGACAATGCAAACTAACTGCCAATGTGCCAAAAAGACGTTTTCCCCACAATGCAAAGTAGCCTTACTATACAATGTCAATTGTGTGTGTGTGTGTGTCCTGCCAGCTGTCCTGCAAATTGGAACGTCAGTTCCGCTGCATGGAGCTTGCAGAGCTGATGACCCACAATGTTGTGACGCTGGCCATCCGCTACGCTTCACGCTCTCGACACATGAACCTGGCCCAGAGGCTCGGGGTGTTGGCCATGGAGAAGGCCTCCCAGCTGCAGGAGGAGCAGCTCGAGGAGGATGAAGAGGAGGCCGAGGAGCAGAGGCAACCTCCGCCCTCCCGATGCAGGTGAGGCTTGCTGCGGGTATCGCACGGTGCCAATCCTGCTGCAGGCACCACTCTGGAAGGTTGGCACAGCCGGAGTTGAAATGCAACATTTGACAACTGAAATGGCATTCAGTCTGTGCCCATGGCTCTGACTGGCTAAAAATCTAGTTTATTCTTATAAAATTGATTGAATAACTGTCCATTATCACTATGCGCAAATTCCAAAATAATTGTGCATTAAGACCTCCAGTGCGCACTATAGCTATCGGTGCGGAGATATGAACAAAGGTCAACTGTTTTTTTTAAAAAGTGCAGGTTCAACCAGGATTTTATTAAAGATAATATTTCCATCATCTTGTCTTTGCCGCTAGCTGTGAAGTTATGCTGTGGTTGTTTCTGCCTACTACTACTGCCGAGCCCTTGTTAGGGCATTGACCGTAAGCAATGTTGGTTCTTGATCTCTGCATGCTAACCTGATAAGGTGGTCATAATGAGATCCATAGACTTGAGCAATGAAGCGCTTGTCAAACCTTGGAACATTAATCCAATTTGTACACTGATCTAATTTACCTACAAATGTTTTCTTCGACTGTGGGACGGCGTTTAATTTGAGTTGCACTGAAGACATAGTATAGCTGTGCCCAGATTAAGTGTACATAGGCAAGAGATAGCATGGCGAGCCAGAACCAACACATTGTCCATGCATCGTACATCGCTGGACCAGGGGTTAAAATTAACGACGACCCGTCGTCCCGGGGACGCAATTAATTAACATGGGGACGAACAATTTTTGGCCTCGGGACACCCCCGGGACGATGAAAAAAAATTACTTGGCTTGCCCAGCGGCCAGCGCAGGGCACGCAAGCACAGCGCGAGCCAACCAGGGAGCGCGATTTACCCATCACCCAGCGAATTTATGTTCACCCCTCGTCTTTTGCCCTCGGACACGCCCCCTTCCTCATAAACGCACACACACACACACGCGCGCGCACACGCACAAGTCTCTGCAGGCAGAGAAAAGGCACCAAATCTGTTGTGTGGAATTGGTTCGGTTTTGAAATTAGGTTACACCGCGCTGCAAATTGTGTTCCGTTGCACAACGAATCCAACACCGAGAAAGCGGACATCCAGTGGGAAGTTGACGGCGTGTTAGCAGCTAAATATGTTCTGGACTCGAGCAGCGAATCACCGCGCTGCCTCTGGATGTCCCGCTGTATTCGGTAACGACCGTTGTCATATGGTCAAGTCGTACAATGAGTATGAGTTGAACCGTGTCATTTTGTTACGGAGGATTGAACTCGGAACAGCGCTGTCTGCAGTCGCTCCTCGGCGAGGAGATCGCCAGCGAGTTAAAATACATCTACACTGTTGCACTGCATTCATCTATGTTAAGAATAAACAAATGTTGCTTTTGATGAACTTATCCATTCGAGTTTTACCGAATGCTCGTTTTTATATTGTTTTTGTCCATTCATTTTGTATGGTTGTCCCATATCCAAGAAATATTTCTTGGATGGATACCAGTACAAAAGAGAGGCTTAAAGTAATTCACTACGTGGTCGAAATGGACAATTATTAATCATGTATGCTTTGTTATTTATCGACTAATGTATGCACACCAAATTGAGAGTAGAAAACAGCGACCCCTGTCGGAAATGTATGGTACCAACGTAGAAAGAAGCGTTTATTTAAAAAACAATATATAATCGAAATCGAATCTAAAATTGCAATTCGGGTGGGGAAATCGTTTTTCATTTTTCGACGATTGGCGTTAAATCGGATACCCATCGCGTTGAAATGCCCTGTGTGGCAAGTGTATTGCAGCGGTTCTGCCATGTGGAATACTGGTATTATTTCGGGAGGCTGTTATTTTTCTTGAGTCGAATAATATTTTATTTTTTATTTGTGACTTAAAAAAAATATGAGTTAAATCGACTTGATTTTATTGAATCTATTTGAAAAAAATCCAAAAGTAATCTGTTACATTACTTTTAAAATTGGGTAACAGGATTACGTTATGGATTACAATTTTCAATGAGTAAATTGCACCTGTAACGGATTACTAAAATTTTCAACCCTATTGCCGTTACAGAGTACTACTTTTTTTTTTTTTACTATAATAGTCAATGAAAATGTGTGAAAAAAGTTAATTTTAACCCCTGTGCTGGACGTTGCATTGGGTCTGGGAGATTCAGGCAAGCCGTCGGCCTGCATGGGTGCGACCAACCACCTATGCTCTGTGATTGGAGAACACGATTTGATTGACACTTTTTGACAGGTTTTTCGCCCCTGGTTTTAGCAGACCCAATGATCATTCTAATCGCGTGGACTCGCCAGGCTAGGCAAGACTGGCTACGTATCTAATTGGCCCAGGGAAGAACAAATTTCGGTATGAATTTTCAGTGGTCCGAGCACTTGGGTTTCCCCGACAACCAAAAACATGTTCTAGTTGACCTGCTCGAGTCACTGTACAAGTGTGTATCTGTGCTTAAAAAAAGTACCTTTACCTTTATTCCAGGTACAGTCAGGGTGACGAGGGACGGGATCACTCCACTGGCCGACGTCAACCCAGAGAGGAAGAGCAGGTAGATCAGGAAGAGGATGTGGAGGCTGACGATGCCATGGAGGAAGATCAGAAACGTCAGTGTGTACTAGGGCTATCGATCTCAAAATAGGATTCAGTGCTGCCCGGTAGCTTATTTCGTTAGGCAGAGCGATGGAAAGCACGCATATGCCTTGATGGCACGGTGAGTGGCGAATCTCGCCACCAACGTATTTCCTGCATGTCTGCCCATCTTCACCTGTTTCCGCTAACCGAAATAAATAAAAAGCTTGGAAAAAACAGCCAGATTGGGCTGGAATTTTTTTTTTTTTAAAGGATTCAAAATTCTAATGATTTTAAATGAGAAAAATGAATTAGAAGTCGAATATTTGGCTCACACCAGGCAGGCAGTGATCATAGTGGCCAGTAGGCGACAGTACAATAAAAAAAAAAAACACTTCTCAATATAAAAATTGTTTCACACATGACCTCAGGGTTGGGTGCGACACAGATATCACACAATATTGTGAGCCATTTGCAAGCTTAGTAAAGGCTCTGGAAAATTTTAGTCCAGCTATCTAGGAGCAAGTGGTTTCTGGGAGATGCCTTGTGTCTAATAAGCGTTGTCTTGATTTCTGGTGATTATTATATCCCAGGAATGTAATGGTTCTGCATGCACCGCTACATCCACCACATAAGGTCTATTGTGTTGAATGGTGAGGCAATAACGTCTGTTCATTTTGCAACAGGTGTGAATCCATTCAACAAAGGTGCTGCCACTTCGCCAGAGCGGCCCTCTCCAAAGCCAGGTGAGTCACCGAGGGTGACAGTTGGTTTGGAGTTTTAAAAATGAAGGGGACTTAGTCGAAACATTCGTCAAAGGACTGCACTGGAAATTCATACTGAAAGCTGTTGTTCTCTGCTGCACTAACGATCAAACGATTAGTCGATTAATCGATTGGGCATTTTTCCTTTTAGAAAATCCCTAAGATGTTAACGCTTACCAACAATTGCAAGAAATTAATCTTGTTCATTTGTTGGTTAAGAAGAACCAATTTTGACTAGATTTGAAGTTAACAAGTTTCTTTCCTGGAGACAAACTTATTACATTTTATATCGTAATATTTCAATGTTTGTTTGTTTTTTAATTATTTGATGGTTTTCTTCTTTTTCACCTTTTTTCCATCAGTTATGACCATTTTAATGTTTCATACCAATTGGGGTAATGTCAATACAAAACTGGCGAAAACTGACAATGATTCAATTTCTTGGCGATCCATTATTACGTTCGCTGCCAATTAATTCTATAATCAATTACTCATTGATTAATCGACTAATCGTTGCAGCCCTATTCACTGATCTTGGCCAAATCGATACATACCTAACATGCCTCTGTGCACTCACTCTGGCATTCGGCAGTACTTTGTTAGCATAGCTCCCAAACATAGACCCACCATAGACCCAAACGGGTCTATGTGGTGCTTATTTGTTTGGAATGAATTAATTAACTTTGTCCTACGGGTGTCGATGGTTAAACGGTAATGAAATTGATCCTTGAAATCGTTTTATCACCATACGTGTGCACGCTGCACCAACGAAGAAGAATCCATCCATTATGATATAGAGGTAATATCCATATACCTCACTACTTTAATGTTTTAATTTTCTTGAACGTATATTTTGCATGATTCTTTGCAGCTGCTGGGAAGCCGAGCACACAATGACTTATTCAATTTTGTTTTGTCACAGTTGCCAAAGAAGCGCGTGTCAATCCCTTTAAGGTAAGTTATGATGCTGATATTGTACATTTATTTTCCCCTGCATATCA
Organism: Bregmaceros cantori; assembly: GCA_900302395.1. Taxonomy (NCBI): domain Eukaryota; kingdom Metazoa; phylum Chordata; class Actinopteri; order Gadiformes; family Bregmacerotidae; genus Bregmaceros; species Bregmaceros cantori. The sequence continues at coordinate 8,289 of OMKY01051202.1, read as the reverse complement.
TGGTGTTTTTTCAATTCTTGGCTGCCTTTTGAACTGCCTGGTTACTTGCTTCAACAGCTTTTTTGACAGCATCAAAGTCCAATCGTAAATGTGAATTTCAAGATATCAACTTTGCTGCCTCTGTAATTTTCAATTTTCCATTTTGAAGGCTCTTCTTGGCTCAGTGCCGCTTAATTCGACAGACTTTTTTGCTGCCTTTTCATCCAGCCAATATTTTAGTAAGACAACAAACAATAAATCAGCAGTTTTTGTATACTCAAAAAATTGATCGCTGCACTAAGGAAATGGTTTCAAAAGCATTTCAGTGTGGTGACATTGGTGCCTCTCACTGGAGAGTTTGGGTACTACCAACTGATTAGGAAGCAACGGGTCGCATTTGGATTACTTTTTAGAAAAAAGTTTAAAGCCAATCATTTTCTGCTGTTCAACTCATGATATAGTCTAAAATCATTTTAAATTAAATACCTTAAGAACACAATGATTTGCTTTGTGATTTGATTATGATTATTCCATGTAAAGTATTCCAACCTGGGATTACTTTTGGATTACTTTAAAATAAGATTGAATCAAATAATTTCAACAAATAACTGTTATTAACAAAATATTGAATTTATTCGAATCAAGGTGGCTTCAGGCTAAATTATGAGTTGAACAGTTGCAGTCTATCATCTGTAGTCATTTGTTAGTTGAAGTTTATTTATTTTTTTCTAGAAATTAATCCAAACATGGCCCCTTTCCCACCCTCGGTGCCTCTAATACGGTAGCACTGGGATGAAAACCATGCTCATGGTGCTTTACAGGTTTGTGTAACTATTTGTGCATCATAGGTTCTTGGCTCAGGAAAGTCGCCTTCTACGTTGGGTCAGCCCCGTGCTACCAAATTGTTGGACACTATGAGTTCTGTGAGGAGACCTTCTCCACTGGGGCCCTCCAAAGGTTCATCTTCTAACAAACTGGAGCCTGTGCTGAAACCCCTCGCTCCAAAGCCCAAGTCCAAGGTCTGTTTCACAGCTCCGGCTATCCTCTATTCTTCTCACTGGCTTTTCTGCGAAGTCTACCCCGTTTCTGAAAATTCTGACCAATCCAGTCAATAGAAATGGGAAAATGGCGTTCACGCTGGGAATGGTAACTTTAAAAAAAAATTGGTAGTTTTTAGAGGACTTGGCTGGAAAGTACAGATTTTTTTTCTTTTTGGGGGGGTGGGTCTAAGTGTTTCTGATAATGGTCTAAAAAGGTCTAGAATTGAACTTTGCTATTCCTGTAAGAAAGCTGCTATCTTGCCTTCGTGCGTGGACTTTGATCTGGTGCGCAGTGAACCAGTGAAAAGTGCTATATAAATAAAGTTTGATTCGATATTAACGGGTGAGCGATCCCTGTCCCTGCTCGAGGTGCATTTAGTCTTCTAAACGGCTGATGCCATTTTTGACCGGCAGTGCCATTTCGGGGCTTTTTCAGAATTAAAACGTGGCGGACGCGCTGCCGACACCAACTTAAGGTTGTCTGCTCCCCGTTTTTGTATCAGCTTGTTAGCGCAGCGGTAACATACCCGACTTCAAACATCCTGACTTCGAATCCCAACGCGAGCATTTATTTGCGCCTTTTTCAGCCTGCAAATTGCGCTTTTTTTTGTTTTTTTATTTTAGGTTAGACAAGGTTTAGGGGTTAGGTTTTAGGGGTTTGGCGCAGGTTTGCAATCTTCTAGATCTTCTAGTTAAAGGTATGTATTACATGTACAGTGAATAGTACTCATCCTACACTTGGAAGTTGGAACGTGTCTCATCCAAGACAATAAATATTTGGTGCTTTGTTCTTCCCTCTAGACTCAATCTACACTCCTCCAGATGGCGACCTGCAAGACGACCAGTAAAAAGCCCAACACAGAGCAGTCTGCTGACAGGGCCAAGCTTGCTGAGGCCTCCCTGCCAGGCACTCCGGCTGACAATTCTGAAAAAGAAAAGTAAGACATCCAATTTGAATGTCAATCAGAATCAGATTTAATGTCAAACCAACCTTTCTTCACCCGATCATTTGAGCGTCCACTCTACGAATGTCAATCAGAATCAGATTTAATGTCAATGAAACAAGTTCACAGAGTATCATATGCAGATCACCTGTACAGACAACAACATTTGAGAAGGTGTGTTTAGTCTGAGGCTTTACGGAATGTCACAGATCTTGTTTTAGGTTGCGTGCGAAAGATTTATTGCACCAAAATAATTGGCAAGCCAACACACGCGACATCTAAGGACACAGTTCCTTGCATCCCACATTGGGGTAGTAAGTGCATACACTTAATGAAGATGCTTTGCCTCAAAAGCTCCAAGGGATCGTCTGCAATATTCTCACACCAATGGCGCCGGCTGCCAAACCAACCTTTCTTCACCCGATCATTTGAGCGTCCACTCTACGAACCAACGTCGTAACACTCCATTTTATATATAGATATCATTATTTTACATCCTAGAGGTATATTTGATTATATTGTAATGTGTTATGATATAATATACTTGGTTATAGTTATTACTTAGCTGTCAAGTGACCACCCCTTAGTGTCGTAAACTAAAGACACCCCCATATCTGGGGAAGAAGGGTAACAACTAATGGCGAGATAATGTCAGATATATTCTGCGTCCTCTCACCGTTAGCGTTATTAGATGAGCCGTGATGTGTCTTATATTAATAAACCATCCAGTGGATTCCTCTCAACTTTGTGTTACGTCATGAATCTACTCGTTCACCTACGAATGTTACAACGCACAGCCAACCTGCTACTGATGCAGGCTGTGACCATCTGGGTCTACTGCTGGTATTAGTCAGATCTCCTTATCTCGCTTACCGTTAGTACGGAACGCTGATGTTCGCCTGCTTGCAGGCAGACAAAAGCTTGAGCATATAAACCCTGTGCTGGCCACTCTCCACTGAAACCTTACTGGGAGCCTCCCAATAAGGTTTCAAATCTATCTTAAAATTGTGCTCTTTGTGTACAAGTGTTTTTTGTTTTTTTTCCAGCGTCGGCGCCGTTTTTCATCTTTATTGGATAGGATTAGTCGGAAACTGGGTTGAAGAGATCGGGGGTAGACATTGCAGACAAGTCGACGAGCGTAGTCGAACTCGCAACACTGAGGACACTGCGGTAGACACAGCGCCACTAAAATGAATGGGGTCGCGTTAGGTGCGGTGTCCATAACCAGTCGGCCCCCGAGTACGCAGAGGACCCCTGCGTACAAGTGTTTTAACTGGTTTGGCACCCAGCTACCTGACTGACCTGCTGGAACCATACGTACCTTCAAGGATGCTAAGATCCTCTGATCAGTTTCTCCTGGCCACGCCCAGGGCCATGCTGAAGCACAGAGGAAATGGAGCTTTCGCGGTGGTAGCTCCCAGGCTATGGATCGAGTTGCCTCTGCAGGTTAGGCAAGCCCTGACAGTTTTTAAATCGCGTCTCAAGATCCATTTCTATGCCTTGGCATTTACAAGTTCAGCTTGAGTTCTCCTTTTCTGGTACTTATGTGACACTGTGAAATTGTTTTGTCGTGTGACCTGTCCTGTGTGTTTTTTATTCCCATGTTTAATCCTTTTTATCGTTTTTTTGTTTTATTGTCAATAGAGCTGCAACCGATTAATCGATTATTGAATTAATCTGCAACTAATTTGATAATCGATTAATCGACAGCAATTAATGGTTTCCTTGTTTGGTCACTCCTCTGCTTAAATGTGTTGGATATGTTTGCACTATCAAGAATGTTTCAGGTTAATAATCACTTCAATTATGTGTACTGCAGTAGCGCAGTCTGTTAAGAGTGAGTAAACTACGAAGCACAGAAATGGAACATGTGTGGCACGCAGAATCGTGGGTTCGTTTCCCCTCCCCGACGTCTTTGCTGCATGTCTCCTCGCCCCTTCTTCACCCTTCTTCCAGCCAATCCTGAATAAAGCTCCGAATGGGGCGTGAAAAAAAGACATTTGTTCCAAGAATACAAATGTTCCGATTTCAAAGAAAAAAAAGGAAAAGATTAATCGATTAATCGTCTGAAAAGATTGCCGATTAATCGATTATCAAAATAATCGTTAGTTGCAGTTCTAATTGTAAAGCACTTTGGCACAACTTGTTTTTAAATGTGCTATATAAATAAAGGTGGTATGATATGCTCTAGACTCTTCACGTCCTGAGTTTACTGTGTCTGTTTGTAGACCCAAGACTGGGTTCCAGCTGTGGTTGGAGGAAAACAGGAAGAGCATCATAGCAGATAGTCCTGACCTTGCGGAGCCGGAGATCATCAGAGAGGCCATGACCCGATTCAGGAGCCTTTCTGCTGAAGACAGGCTGGTACGTATTCTAGTTGTCGGTGTGAAATTCCACATTTGAAACACAAAAAGTGCAGCTTTTAGCCTGATTTTTGTAAAAATGACTCATTTTCTGCCACCTAGTGTCTACCTTCCTTGTGTGAGGATGGGTGGGTGTTACATAAATTACATAGTAGTACACGGTATTACATAGTATCAATAAGATAGTATAGATCAGGGGTTCCCAACCTTTTTCATCCCAGCCCGAAGCAACTCGCGGACCCCTAAAAAATGAATGGGAAAAAATGTGTGTGTGTGTGTGTGTGTGTATGTATGTGTGTGTATATGTGTGTATGTGTATGTATGTATATATATATATGTAATGTGTGTGAAACGTTAATCAGTGATGGTATTTAAGCAGACTTATTATATATCTCATATCATCTTCGTAAAATAATTAATTGAAACAAACAAAAACATAGTAGCAACATTTGGAATACTGTGAAAAACTGCATACTATATCTTTAAATTGGTGAACAAATGTGTATATCGATTAATGACAATTAACGCCATCAGTGACAATGTTTAATTTATTCCAAAACTCACTTTAACGATCTAGCTGGGCTTATAAGATGCTTTACTCCCCTCTTGTGGCAGGAGGATGTACGGCAGCTGGCACATCGCTAGACACTTGCATTGTACGCATATAGACCTTGGCGGACCCCCAACCGGAGGTTCGCGGACCCGCGTCACTACAAATTGGTTCATAGCCAGCTGAACTGCAACCACATCAAGATAATTCAACATTCAAGATTAATTTTAATTCGCCATATTGCATATACATGGCAGCAGTACACACATGGAATTTTAGTTGGGCATGAAACAACTCTCTCAAGATCAACAGGTAATGATGAACAAGGTCAACACAAAAGAAAGAAAAACACATAAGTTATAAAGTGGCATTGGCATAGAATCAGCACAAGTAACATGTAACATATCAAGCAGGGCTACCCCCTGCATTCAGTAGCATCACTGCGTGTGGGAAGAAACTGTTTCTCAGTCTAGAGGTCTTACTGTGCTGGGCTCTCTAGTGCCTACCCGAGGGAAGGAGAGGGAGAAAAGGTGGTGCGCAGAGTGGGAGTGGTCTGCTGCAATGTTTTTGGCCTGGTTCCTCTCCCTGTCCTGGAAAAGGACTTGAGGGCAAGTCCTTGAGGGTAGGTGGGTGACGATGGAGGGGGCGGTGTAGAAGGTTATCAGGGGCCCTCATCCCAATGGATTTTTTTTAAATTGAAGTTTAAACAGTCCAGAGTTATAGAACGTGTTTTTAACGTTCAACCCGACGCCTCTCCTCATCCGCAGGTGAAACGTGTTTCTGGTCGCTCAACGCCGCCCGGCTCGTGGCCGGTGGTGACGGAGAGCCGCGCGGTGGGGCGCTATCAGCCCCACGTGGGGACCTACGGCCTCCCCAGCTGGGCGATGACTTGGAAGACCATGATCTTTGCCTTCAGACAGCAGAAGCCGTGGTGGGACCGTGAGTGGCCCTGCCGGCCCCAGGGCCACCCCAAGGACCACGAGGAGCGGCTCCAAGGACTGGAGGCTCCTCAGGTTGGTGAAATGATAGTCTCTAACTCATCATCAATGTTCAGCTACAAGCTATGGATGAGTTTACGCACTGAATATAGAACGCTGACATTTTATCCCCTTGTGCATGCACTACCTTTGTCAAGTCAAGAAAACTTAATTGGGCAAATTGTTGTGCAGCCAGCAGCAAAACAGAGGACAACATTAAGTACACAACAGTAACATAAATTAAGGGTGACGATAAACTATATAATATACAAATAAAACAAACACAGCACAAGGAGAAAAAAGAAGGTGACCTCAGTGCTCACAGTACAGACAGTACGTACAGTGCAGTGGATCGACTGCACAAGTTAACTATTATTAAGAAGGCCAAGGGCCACTGGGACCCAGGACTTTATAAACCTGTTCGCCCTACATCTCGGCACATGGAAGCCTAGGACCGGATGGGAGCAGGCTAAATTCATGTGCCAGAGGATGACTAGAGTGTGTGACGTCATCATAGCGGATCGGAATATGTCGCATAAAACACACACCATTTCAAAATCTGATCACTACATACAGCTCACTCTGTGACCCTGTTTCGCTCAGCGTTTATTGTAAATATTGACGAGATACTGATAAATATGACTTCAAATCACTCACGGATGTGGTCACAGGTTCTTCTGGATCAATGGCATGGCTGTATTCACTCGTAAGTCCGGCACAGATGAGTAAATGGAACGGGTTGCGCAGATTATTAAATTGTGCGTTTGTGGCGCACAGATCCGCACTAGAGCATTTGGATCTGCAATAGCACAGCGCAAGTTATCACCATCCTTTTTTAAATAACGCAGTAGGCATGTGCTCCCATTGGATAGACAAGTTCAAAAATCAGTGAGAAGACAGCAACGTGACTACTACCCGCCGAACTCATCTATTGATAGTCCCGCCAGGATTGAGAGGAGAAAATGCATCTTTAGCATGTGATCGACAATCTTGATTATGTGGAAATTAATTACTGATTCTGAAGCCTAAAAGTCAATGTTTTAACGGCCTTCAAAAGACATGCATTTTCAAACATACTTACATTAAAACTATTTCTTCAAATTAATTTCAATACCAAAACACCAAAAACCATTCTGCAATCTAGCAGATCAAAAGCAATGTGATTCAATATCACATAACATTACAATAGGATGGTATGCAGGGCAAATGCTTCTAATTTCTCGTCATATTTGTGGAGAAAATTAGTAGAAAGTTGGAGAAAATCTGTTTTATACATTATTCATATGCATGCCAGGACGCAAAAACGTGGCACCATGATTTATTTCTTCCAGATTTTATCCAATTTATAAAAACAATTGAACAACTTGAATGCAATCCTGTCTTATGCATGTAAACGTGGATACTGCCTTTCTCAACCATGGCATGCACCAGAACGATCATTTGGTATCGATTAAGCAGGCTCGGAAAAAGGGTAAAAAAAGTCTCTATTCGAACAAGGCCCGCCTTAACGGGGCGCTGGGGCCCAAATTTGGGCGGCTATCTAACTTGCCTTCCTGCATTGGTCCAGACCCACCCGACCGTCTAGTCGCGTGCCATGCGTGGACGATCCGTTGGTTCTGGCTGGTCAGACTACCTCTGCGGTGCCACCTCACGTGACTTGTTACGTTACCCACAGTGTGAGAGCAGCGATTGGCAGCAGGCTTGGAGAACGTCGTCGCCCAGGGGGACCAGCACGGACGACGATGACACACCAAAGATGGCTAACTTCTACCCGCCAGGCTGGAGCTCGGCCTGGAGGCTGGCTGGTGCCACGCCCACTTCTGAGGAAGGGTCAGAGCCTGCTAACTGGAGGCGCGCCTCGTGGCAGATGCAGAATCACAACAGGTGGGAGAATGCTGCAAATAATACGGCTCTGTAGTAATATTGTTGTGAGGGTGATACCGCGCAATAATTACTTCCAGGTGCCTCTCATGAAAGTATTTTGATATTATTTTTAGTAGTGGCTGCCCGAATAAATCAACGACACACACAAATTGACGCGTCGCTCTATAGACGAGTTTACCCGCAAAATACATTTTGGCATTTTGTCCCGCCGGGATGAAACACACTTCCGGTGCCTTATTGATGCTAATGCCAACTCTGGTACTTGACCGAGGCCTGAGCACACAAAACGCACACCAAAATCCGACCACTAGGTGTCGTCTGTGACCGATTACACATCACACCACTCGCTCCGTTCATAATTTTGTATAAATATTGACTGAAATACAGTCAAAATCCGACTTAAAGTTACTCACCAGAGTGGTCACATGTTCTTCTGGACCAATAGGCTGGCTGCTTCTACTAGGAATGAGAAAATGGAACGAGTTGCACTGATTATTAAGTCATGCGTTCGTGGGTCACAGATCCACATGATAACATTTGGGTGAGGAATAG